>CAAKHG010027585.1:0-13880 GCA_901007715.1 Dactylopterus volitans | reverse complement strand
GGGGGGGGGGGTGGGGGGGGGGGGGGTGGGGGGGGGGGGGGGGGGAGGGGGGTGTTTTTTTTTTTTTTTTTTTTTTTTTTTTTAACCTTAAGAGATCGTCGGGACATTTTGTGCCATTCGGTTTTAATATTTTCATGCCATTTTGGCTGTGCTGAATGAATGTAGCTCAAACTTGCCAGAGGCCATTTCATGTTTTTAGAATTGTCTCAGTTCCTTAAATTATCACTACTCCCTCCTCCAAATGTCATTTCTTTTACTTCCATATGGAGGAATCCTCTCATCTGAACATCTATTTTAATGAGGCCACGGCAGCTTCTCCTAACTGCCAGCTTGTTTTAATATACAGACCTTAAGAGTCATTGCTGAATGATACTGGTGTTCCGCACGCTGCCATTTCTTTCCAAACGGGAAGTCAGCAACCAAACGCTTGATCTCACTCGTTCATCTCCAGCTTTGGAGGGATTATGTCAGGTAGGAGGTAGCAGATGGTCAGAAATAAATAATATTAAAAAGACAGTACAAATGATGGAAGTCTTCCTGCTTCCAGAGTCGTGCCCAAATAAAAAACTCCTGTGGTTACTTTTCTATCATCAAACCTAAAATTCTTTTTTACTGTTCCCTCGTCTAAAGTGAAAACTAATGAAGACAGATCATTTGCATATTGGGCTCCCAGTCTGTTCCGTCTTTAACCCGATTCAACTCGACGGAGCCACAAACAGCAGCCTTCCAAATGAAGCTGAAACAAAAGCTTGAACTGCATGAACATTTCACGAATGCGGGATTTATTTCGGGGGAATGTTTGTCTTGGGGACTGTTTTTAGCCTTAGCGAGGCATAGCTAACAAGCTGGAAACTGGAAACACTGCCAAACAATGTCATTTTTTATTCCTGTCTAATGAATGGGGGCCCATTTGCCTTTGTTATTCTATTTCCCCTTGCCTTTACCTTTTGGATAAATGCCCTTTAGGTGCCCTTGAGGGCGGGAGGGGTCGGCGCTGCGCTGCTTGGAGAGCACAGTGGCTGTTTTCATGCTATTATGCATGATGACCTCCTGTTAATGTGGCCTTAAATGATCGTGACAGCTCCGCCAAGGGCCCCGAGGAGAGCGCCGGCCCCTGATCTCGCTCAGCGAAAGTGTTTTTCCCCCCCACATGCAAACATACAATTCCAAAGCTGCACCTGCATGTGTGCCTGTTCACGGATGACGCCAATAAACGCTTTAGGGTCGTTTAACATGAATAATGCATCGAAATTATTTCCCCCGTTGGATGTTATGGAAATTCCAATCAGAGGAAAAACGTATGAGTAGCATGAAAAATATCTGAATCGTCCTTGTCTCCACTTGTTGGATGTGTGGCCTATAATGTAATCACAACTGGGAATGAGGCTATAGATTAGCAACGTGGTCGACGAGTGTGTGCTGACAGTGATATCTCAGCCCACTGTTGTGATTACGCATCCCCCCCTTGGCACAGATTACAAACTCCCCACTTAATTGATATTCAAACAATTATGTATAGTTTACGGCCGGGTTTTTCTGAAATGCGGGTTTGGACCAACAATGGAGCGGAGCGGAGTGCTTTTGAAGGATGCTCATGTCACATGAACATCAACAGTGAGGGAATGGGTTCGCAGCAAGGACTCGTTCAGTGACTAAACAAAAATAATTGCGTGTTATTTTGCGAGGTGAGCAATTGAATTCTGCAAATCTGGTTTTGGTGCTTCCAAATGGCAACAAGGGGTCAGAGAAGCCTATGCTAAGCTACTGTATGTGTCATCAAAAGCGTTGCTCTCTCATATTTCTCACCAGAAGACCAGAGGACACCGCGGAGCCATGATAACGACGAGATTTCTCCAAACAGATGGCATAAAAAAAGCCTTTTGAACAGGCAGCACCGAGCAGTCTATAGAGGCAGTTTCCTTTCTGCATAATATCCAATCTCATCTCTATTCATAGTTCAATGTAAGCGATATGAACTGGGTAATAAGATACTTATGCGGCTATGCCTTGTTTTAGACATGCATTAGTAATTGCAGCTGAAGTTGGAATATTAACAGGAAATCAGAAAGAGGGTTATAAAATCTGGGTTTCTTTAATAATATATATTTGGATGATATCACACATTACCTTCAAATGTGCTGAAAATGTATGTATTCCATCGCATTATCCATCCATCTTCATTGCCAAATGATAGGCCCAACTGAATTGCAATTTTGCTGGAATTGTTCAATTGGACGGCAACAACGATATCAAAATGTGAATGAATTTTGTTCCCTAAAAACACACACACTTGAAATACTGTGGCTCTTAAAAGGATAAATAAGCTAAACCCATACAAAGTCAAACACAGCAAATGAATATATCTTGTATCAGGATGCACGATATTCATAGAAAGCATTTTAGAAACTGATGGGGAGGGAGGAAGGTGAGGGCGGTTAAACAGTATTGAAAAAATTAGTTTTATTATTGTTTTATTTTATTTTTTTTTACAATTGTTATGATCCAACACAGTTGCCAGGAAAAAAAAAAAAAGTCGGAATTTTGCGTAAACCACGGATAGATTTCTCATTCAGACTCGACAGCGCAGGCGTTTCCTGACCGTAAAAATAGTTTACATCTGCCATGACAGCAGTTTCATGTGTCAGCGCCATGGTTGATGCCCGGTTAGGCTGCACCGAAGGTTTTTTTCCCCATCTCAATTTTTTACATAACGCATCAGTTGTTTGCAGAAACACAAATTAGCATTGTTTTCCTTGGCAAGGGATTCCAGATTAGTCAGTTTCAGTTCGCCCTTCCAGGCAAATTAAATCAAAAGGCCTTGCCTGAAACTGCATGTCTGCATTGATGAGTTCATGTAAGAATAAATATGCCAGTGGAAAAATATGCAGTTTCCCTTCACATATCTAACTGGCATGTACCTCCTTGTTCTCTCCGACTTTGGCTCGCACCATATTACCGTTGACGCAAAGGAGTAACCAGTGTGAAATGAGGTGCCCCCACGGGTTCATGACGACACACTGGGAAACTCGCACAACTCTGTGTGCTAATGGAGGCGTCTTTGGTTGCAGCTCAGGCACTTGTGGCGGCAACGAGATTGCGGTTACACTATCCGCCAGCATCTCGAATATGGCCATGAATCCTCGAAGCGTCGCCCGTTTTTGTGGTCACAGCTCCGTGTCTGTGTGTCAATTTAATGAAATAAACTGAAAATAAAACCCTCAAACATGATTTTTTTTGCTCGTCGGTGCAGCCTGGCGGGTGCAGTCAAATGGAGAATCGAGTGGTTTGTAGTTGAGAGAGGGCACATCTTAATAACCCATAATATTTACACACCTCCAAATGTTAGCGGGCCAAGGTACAGTTGCTTGTTCCCTAGTTCTCCGCTGGCAAAATGGTTTTCTGCCTCTGTATATTCGCATGCGTAAAATCTTACCAATCAAGGTCGGGTTAAACCAACTTCTGTTTTACAACTGGTCTGACTCGTCCATTTATGCCATGTCACATTATATCTGTGATTGCTGAGTGATGGTTTTATTTTTACCGTAAATCCAATGCCAAAATACATAGATTAGAATTTATGTTCTGTGCATCTGCAGCTGTGCAGATCTAGAGCAGACTGTGTGAAAAATTGCATTGTCTGAACACTTTTTTTTTTTTTACATTCATCTAAATGCACTGACATTGATAAAAAATAAGCCCAACGTCCAAACATGAATAGCAAGTATATTACGGCATAACAAATCTTGAGTAAAATCCATTACATTGTTTATCATAGCTTTCAATCACCCACATAATAGCATACTAATTAACCTTTTCGCTGGCAGAGATGTACGGCCAATTACCTCCACTGAATTGGCCTGGACCGTTGATCGCCGAAGATGTAAAATGTTGTAAAGATAATAACCACGGTTGGCTGTAGTTATGGGTTTGATGCTGCCGGGTGGCCATCAAGGAAATGCATCAGCCTTCACTCTCTCTCTCTCTGCTTTATTTGCTGTGGTTGGATGAGACTCGCGCGCGGCAATGCAGTTCTGCCGTGGAACGCGCTACAAGAGAAAAAGACCACCTGAACCCCGTTAACCAATGCTGTATTATGCATGGGGTCTGTCAGGACTATGATAAACTCCCTAAGTTGAAAAATCCTGTTTAATAAAAAAGGTCACGCGGTTAAAGAGTTGGTAGATGCCGCTCGCATATTTCATTTTAAAACCGGCTGCAACGGCGATTCGACTCCCTGTTCTGCCGCGAGATGGAAAATAGGTTAAAAAAGGACTTTAAAAAAAAAAAAAAAGTGATTGTGCGTACTTTAATCTGGGTGTTTCGATCAGTCGGCAACACATTTTAATGACGCGCTTCATCACAGGAGCTGAGACTTACTGTTGAAGTTACTGGTCCACCATTACTCTCAGAAACCTGGCTGAAGGGATTTGGTGCAACCAGGCAAACAAAAAAATAAAAATATATAGTTAAGGTTGGGTTGGGGGGGTGTTGTGATAAGTCCAGGCTCATGTTCGTCCCAAAGGTGTTGGATGGGATTGATTCAAGGTCTCTGTGCAGGCTCGTTAGCATCTCCCCACAACAAACTATTGGTCCACCGGCCAAACTGTTGCTCTCAAAAGTTGGACACACGCACACGTTGTGCCTGGAAAGCACAATGCTGGTCAAAAAAGTAGTTGTATTCCCTATATATACACACACACACACACACACACACACACACACACACACACACTATATAAACAAACTGTGGCAAAGTAGCAGTAGGTCTGCATTTGCGAGCCAGTATATTGTGAGGAAATTCATAAGCAGCAGACTATGCAAGATGAGACGGCAGCTCCGGCCTTCAAATAAGCAACATGACTAAGATTTTGCAACGTGAGAGCGCCGCTTGTTTCCCCGTCTCCACATTCCTGGCAGTGTTGTCACCATGGCAACAGATGTCAAGGACGCTCCCGAGTGTTGCTTTGTGCCGAAAGCTAACCAGGCCTCAAAGATAAACACTACAACTTTAATTACGGTTTAAGAGCAATTCTTTTAACTTTGGATGGCGATGGACCCGCGGAGGGGGAAAACTGGTGCCGGCAAAGGCGCCATATTTCAAGGCAAAGCGGGCACATCAAAAAAAACGATGTTGGAGGGGCACCAACTTCTCATACCGTGAAACATATGGCCACAAACCAAGCATCCACATTTGACGTGCTGGGAGTGAGAACGTTGTTGTCAGCTACAACATTACCGACAATGCAAAATCATGGAGCCATTATGGCCTCAAAAGATATTGACTGTTGGATATGGACCTCCCCGGTGCTCTGCCTCTAGGACAACGCTCCAAGCTTCTTTCCAACCCCCCCCCGAAACAACCACCTCCCACTGTTTTAACCCATCTGAGCAGGCCAGCATTAAAACCCCATGCATGCCTCTCCTCCCTGTGGACCTACTGACATTCTGTACTCTGATCTTCGTGGCCAATTCCTCATGTCTACAAGGATGCACCAGAAGGCTTGACGATTCCTCTGTCAATTGAAAGAAGGGGGGGGCGGAGGGTGGGGTGGGTGGGCAGACTTGTCCTTTATTGCTACGCAGTAGGTGAGGGCCATTCATCTTCGCCTGTGCCTCGTTTCCTAATCAGCCCATGAAGTTGCAATGCACTGCGCCATTTGTGAATGGCGCCGACAACAGAGGCAACTTGGCCGATTGTTCCCTCCATCTGCTGTGATCGATGCTGCCAGATTGGAGACGCTTCCTGGGTCTTCTCCACATGTCTGCGCTCTCTCTTGGTGACTGGGTCCACACCAAATTGCTTGTCACTTTGATGTCAGAGGAAACATTAGTTCTCTTTTACATTTTAGGAGGCATCGGAGGATGAAGTGTAAGAACGACCAATCTGCCTCGGCGCCCGTTCAGGATAACGATTTGTGTCACGTTCCACATTCTGGATCATATACCAGGGGTGTGATTAAATCCACGTTCTCCCAGCTGTTTAATCACACTTAAGTCTCAGCAGTAAGCAGGTATTACATAACAATCCTGCCTGTGATTTATAACGCCGTGTCCAAGAACAAAGAAGCAATGTATGATAATGGTTTGGTGCTTTGCAGGAGCTATAAGCTCTGAAGATCTCATGCTATACATAGAGAGTAGATGCACAGAATAGAGCAGTGAGGAGAACGTTAAATGTCTTTTTCAATATTAAATTTGAGATTAAGTACTACGAACAACACACTATAGAAAGCGGATGTTTTGTGCAGTAAGATTGAAAATCGGCCACTTTTTTTTCCAATTTGTTTTGCTAAAAAAAAGTAAAAAATTCAAAAGCTGAAAAGTGCAAATGGGGCTTTGGGTTCTGACACCCTTCTACATAGCTTTCTTCAAAAGAAATGACCTTGCAGCATGGGAGTCTAAATACCCAACGTTACAATTGCCAAGTCTGATTTAGCCATAACTCTAATGGATCCGGACAAGCTAGCAAAGTGTAATTAAGATGGGCATTTTGGTTTTTAGCAACAGTTCACCGGGCATTGAAAGGCATTGCTTTGAATATGGGGATCATAGTTGTAGGACATCAACTTTTGCATAATGGAAATACCCTAAGCAAATATCTGCATAACCTTGAAATGAGCTCTTTTCAGAAACTATTTTTCCATTAGCACAAAACCCAGTGGTGATGCCTTTTTTCAGTTCAGACTTTAAAAAACGGGTGATCAACAAGTCCAGAGTTGGACGTCCTCTCAGGGCATGGAGGCGTTTTTTTTTTTTTTTTTCCTCTCTTTGAAGTCAGACTTCCATTGTGTGACCTGATTCTACATTGCAGATCAATAAAGAACAGACAGAACATTTACACCTGGCTTTCGCTGCTTCACTTCATCTGATCCCAGGGCGAGGATTGTTTGAGGTGAGTTTATAACATAAAATCCGGCATCGGGATGTGTGATATGATAAGAAACGCAAATAATGTTTGATGGCCTCGGTGGAGATCATTCGTGCCTGCTGCGGTGCATTACGCGGCGACTTGTGCTCGCTCGGAATTGAGCATTGTTGAGCATTTGTAGTTTTCTTGTCTGTTAAGAACATGTTCTCCGGTGTTCTTGAGAGAGGAACAAGAGTTGGGCGGCCTCAGAAGGGCTGTTAAGCGTGTGCACAGATTCAAAAGTGCGCTCTTTCACCAAAAGAAAAAAAAAAAAAAAAGCAAAGGAAGCAAGTGAATGAACTGCTGCATGACAGACCCCATGGCAGACACCAGCGATGCCGACAGCTGTTGGCGCCTCGGCTCCTGTAAATTACCTTTATTTGAGATAACCTGACAGATACCTGCAGAGTTAATTGCCAATTCACATCTTGGTTAATGAGTTTACCATATGTTGCAGCTAGAGTGATGACAAATGGGAAGAAAAAAAAAAAGGGGGGGGAAAAAAAGGGGAGTAGTTTTATTGTCTCGCGAGCAACAGTATTTTAAAACGGCAGATGGGGATGCGAGGCAGGACTTTAAAAATTCAAACATGAAACCAACCGGGGGAGCTAATTGGAATTAGTCTAAAGTAACTGTTGCTGATGCTCAATTTCGGCATAATCTTTTGTATTCAACATTGCATTACTCTCAGTTAAGCAGATAAGATTGAATATCTTCCCATCTAAAAATGGGGTAGCCTCTGGTGGTGCGTTTCATGGATGCCAGAAGAGGAAAAAAAAAAAGAAAAAGATAATTGTAATTAAATTTGAATTACCGTGTCAATGTGTATGTTTGGGAACACTGAGAACAAAATCGAATGCGGCAGCTATGTGGAATTAAGCGACTCAGGTTGGGACACAACGTGCGCGCAACTCTTGGCAGGGATTCGCCCCGCAGCTACCCTGCAATCTAACTTGGTGCGCCACAAAATGAAATATTAAAAACACTAAAGAAAAAAGAAAAACAGGACGGTAAGGACATGTTTCCAAATATAGGCCACTTGCATATTATCATGTTAGAGAGATCATGGCTGTCTGAACCAGATACGCCCGTCTGGGTGATTGAAGGTTCATGCGGGGACATATTTTGCAAAAATCTGGCTGTGCAACCTTTAACCTGAGTTAGGGAATTAGTTACGGGATCACTCGGTGGCACCAGAAGCAGCTTATGAACGCTGTGTCACTAGAGTCCATCATTTATGACAGTGAAAGTCCAATTTCCACTGTTCCTCCGCTCAGTCTAAACTCTTGGAGCGCAAGATCTGGCTTGTGAGCTGCGAAAGCCTCCACTTTGTTCGCCCATCTGAACATTTACCGTCTCTGCTTCCCGATCCAAACAGCAAACATGTGTGGTGGGTTTTTTTTTGTTTTGTTCCGTTTTAGAGCTTTTTGAAAATGGCTCCTTCCTGCAGCCAAAAGCGCCATAAGTGTGAGAGAGATGAGAGACTACCGAGCTGGCTATGGGTCAGTTTGATAAACAATGAGCCGAATCACGTGGCACAGCGTCCCAAAGCTCAGGGGAACCGGAGTACAACTGTCACTATGTAAATTTAAGCATCACTGTGAAAAAAAAAAAACAGATTGTACAAAAACTTTGAGTATCATGATCCTGCCATTTTTATCATCCCATAAGACAGCTTTGGGACCCACCATCACCGCTTGATGGCAAGCCACGACCCAAATCCAAGTCGAAATCCAACTACTCAATTTAATGAGAAGATGGCGCGGTTTGAAGCTGAGATAGTCCAGTATGTATCGAATACAAGACCACTGTATGCGTGTAATGATGAATCAAAACGAGCAGCAGGTGGCGATACTAGAGGGAAATATTCCCCTTTCCACTCAATTAGCTCCATTTTAATTAAAACCAAAAAAGTGCATCTTTGGGACACAAGGTTTGAAGAGTAGTAATGTAACTGCAGCTGCGATAACCCTGCATCAGCGGATACACACTGAACAGATACACACTGCATTAATAATCTTCAACCTGTAGCGCTTCCTAAGCCGTTGATCATGAGGCTGCTCCAACATCAACACTTCAGCAACTTCGGCCATTTTTTTAAACAGATTCAACAGAGCTTTCAGGCCCAAACGCGACATAAAAGTCAAACTTCCTTCTCGATATAGGACGAGCCATAAATCATGCAGTCGGTGATGTTGCGTTCCGCTGCTCAATTAAGTGTATGAAAACAAACTTTTCAGGTCTTCTTCTTTGCTGTGAAATGGTGTCAATTAAAATGACAGGGCATTATCGCCACCAACTGGTGTGGAGTGTGACTAGATGACACTGCTGCACTAAAAAAAAAAAAAAAAATGTCCCTTCAAAATAAAAGCGCAGGATTTTTTTCTTAACATTTCAAAAGGCCTGCGGCCAACTGATAGTGGATCCGTGACCCACTTTTCGGTGGGAGCCCACCGGTTGACAATCGCTACCACAAGACACTAGCTAATTGTGCAAATTTGCAAAGACGGAGTGAATAAATAAAAAAAAAGAAGTTAATCACAACAGTCGATTGTCATAAATTAAATACAGGCGAGTATCAAAAACGTACACAAAGAGGCAGCCATGATTGTGGTGTACACATACGCAGCAGGGCTCCTAACCAATATGTCCTCTGCAAGTACAATTTGGTGTTAATCACAAACCCAGAGACCCAAAAAAAAAAAAAAGGATACAGCCACCCAAATTAATTAAGCTCATGCATGAATTTAATTTGCCACCCTAATTACATGACATTCTATGCATTGGATTAGTTCCAAAGTATTTCATTTGAAAAAAAAAAAAATCATAAAAATGAAAAACTAGCAATGACCTATCTTCATAAAGTTTAACAACCTGCAGAATTTTTTTTCCCACCTCAATCTCCTCCAATCACAATAAAGGAACAAAAAGTTATGTTCAGTAATTACAACATTAACATGTTTGACATGCAATTTAATGTTGTAATTAACGCGTGACTCACAGCATATCACGACTATATTTCATAAGCGGTTTAAAAAAAAAAATCACATCTGCATATGGTCAGGAGATGTCCATTAATTTTATGGGAAATCATAGTGTGCATGCATACTGAACTGTGGATAAGTCCGCGTTTTAAATTACTCCAGACATGCATATTCCAACAGAGCAGATTTAAATGAGTCACTCTCCAAACACAATTGGCTAATTATGGAAATAAGCCTGTCTGATCCAAATTTAACTCATTCTGATTCCTTTCAGATTTACATTGTTTTGTGGGCTTTTTGCCTCTGCATCAACATGCTCTCGTCCCCCTTATTTGTGTTTGCCCAAACGAGCAAACGTTGAATATTCCGCAAATAATCGCCGGCTGCCAGAGGATCGGTTTAATGTTAATCGAGACATACAGCGCATTCCACAATAAAAAAAAAACGTTACGCGGACACTCATCCGGGGAGACGTGGAGTAGACCGTCGAGAAAGTCGCACTCATTAGGCTCATGAAAAAACAAAAAGCGCAGCCGCCCCTCGGCACCTGCCATCCATTCACGAGCCAGCCAGCGTTTACAGGTCATTCAAGGACGTATCGAAGCACTTATGACTCAGAGGAGCTAGACGAAACATTCCCCAAAAAGCTCGAACCGGCGAGACGCCCGCGCAATGTCATGCAGCCGCTCGCCTCGCACCCTTCAGCAACCGTCGGAAAGGTGACGTGGACGAGCCAGCGTCGAGGAGCGACAGCTGTGTGACGCGGTGGCAGGGACGACGGGGCCGCGTCTCTCTGGGGGGGACAGATGTGATGTAAAAGACAGGAAAGGTGGATCCAAAAACTCAACTGGAAAGCCTCAGAGATCGCAATCCTCCGACAAAGAGGCAAACTGTCCCCGTAGATCAAAAAAAAATAAATAAATCATCAAAATTTGCAGCCATTGTTGACCTTTAAACAGTTATGGAATCGCTCTGATGCAACACTGGCTTGCGATGGCGACAAAAGTGGCTCCGCTGTCACCACCCTGGGCTCAGAGCGCCCACTCTTGCACTAGAATCGGAGACGAGTGGGTCATCGTGGTGTTGCTAGCTAGCCGCCATTGACGGAGCAAGTCACTCGGTCCAGCTTCTAGCTGCTAGCGACTGCAGTGGGCTCTTTGGCTAACACTGATTCCCATTACTCAAAAGCACTTTGGTATGTTAATGATGTTTTGAGGAACTTATATATTTGTGTTTACTGGTTAGTAACTCTTATTTAAATCCTCAACAGCGGTTTTGATTTTCAAAGTATAGTAGTTCAAAAACCACAAACACATTTATTCGTTTATGGTACAGTTTGTTAATTTAAGAACAAAGCTGAAACTTTTTTTTTTCCTTTTGCTGCGTTGTATTGTAATAAAATTGCATTTTAACTTGCATGCAAACACACAGCTCAAATAAAAAAAATGTATCCACTTCCAAAACCGGGCATCCATGCATGTATCAATTACATGACTTGCCTTCTGGTCAGTGCACTTGACACAAAAACAAAAAAACGGTTAATTATGAGAACAAATGATTTCACAAATCAGAAAGCTGGCAAACTTGTAGTTTGTTAATCTGTGAACAAAGTTGACATTAAAATTGTTTTGCTTTTGTGTTGAAATAACTTGTGCCCATCACATCAGTGGGAAATGACAGAACTGAATTGTCCATCTTTTTTATGTATGCAAAAACCATATGCAAAATCCATGTATCCGTGACATGACTTGCCTTCTAATATGCTTGACACACAAAAAAAAAAAAAAAATGCCAAGTTAATGATGAGCAAATGATTTCACAAGTCAAAAAACAGAACAAGATCTATGCAAGAAGCTGGCAAACTCAAACATGGGCTCATGACACCATTCACAGCCAGTGACCGACCGACCGACCGACCGACCAGCACAACCAAAACAGCAGCAAGAGCAGCGTACGACCAGGAACCAGCAGTTCAGAGAAGCAGCTTTTAGCCAAAAGTAAAGAAACCAGCCATAAGGAACAGAACTGTGACTCACCTTATGTCGCGTCCACGTCCATTCGTCCTTCCTCCACTGCAGTGCTGTGTCCATGTCATGAAACGTTCCACTGCGATATGACATGAATCTTCTGTGTCTTCTCTAGCTGGGTTAACCCCAACCTTTTTTGGAGCAGTTCTGATGCAGCACTGACTTGTAATGCGCACAAAAGTGGCTCTGTCGCGACCACTTTGGGCTCAGAATGGGTCAACTCTCTCCCAGACCTAGAAGCTAGCTTGGCTACAAGCTAGCCACCATAGAGGATGCAAGCACATCAAAAGAGCACGCTGATGGAGCAAGTCGGCCAGTCGGCGTCACTGCGAGCTATCAGCACAAGGGGCTCTGTCATTGCCACGCCGGGCTCAGAGCGCCCACTCGTCATCGCTCATCATGGCGCCATACAAGCTAGCCGCCATTGCTGGAGCAAGTCCCTCAGTCTAGCTTCTAGCTGTTAGCAACTGCGAATTCACAGACAACCGCAGTGGGCTCTTTGGCTATGTCAATTATTAGAGCAAATGACTTCACCAGTCAGAAAGCTGGCACACACTCTGCACGGGCTCATGACACCATACACACACACACACACACACACAAAGACTGACTGAGCAACCAACACAACCAACACAGCAGCAAATTAAACCAGCAGCCAGCAGTTCAGGCAAGGTCAGCGAGCAGCGTTTAGCTAAATATAAAAGAAACCAGCCAAAAGAAATGGAATTGTGACTCACCGTATGTCGTATCAGCGTCCATCCGTCCTCCCTCCAAGTCCATGAAGTTTCCATGTCATGAAATGTCCCCCTGCAGTATGACAGCAATTTTCTATGTGACCTCTCTTCATCAAAATCAAACTTTATTTATAAAGCACTTTTCATGCATTAAAAACACAAAGTGCTAAAAAAAACCAAAAAAAAAAACAGGCAGCAGAAATACAACAAATATTGAAAAGCCCACACGCTCAAACACACAGGCACACACACACATACACACTAACTGTTAAAATGGTAATATGAAAGGAGCATGGCAGGCCACTTAGGATCCAAGCGAGGAACCACCACCCATGGGGAGCTCATCCACGCTGGCGCCCACGCCCACGGCCGCAGGGAATGCCGCCACGGAGACCACCCGGACCCGGATAGTCCCGGGCGGACTCCTCACAAAGTGCAGAGCCCCAAGGTCCCCAGGGTGACGTCCCCGCAGGCAGACCGGGGGCACCTCCCAATGTGGAGGACCCCCCATGAGGAAACACTGGGGCTAAAACTAAAAGACAATAGGATGGGATAAAAGCAGACCTAAAAAAATTCTAAGGATTCATAAAATTTAAAAGTTTTGAAGATGTGAAAATAAAACAGATACAGATTTTAAAATAAATGATTAAAGAACATGTGGTTAAAGTTAAAGGATTAGAAGAGTTAAATTAAAAGCCAAACTAAATAAGGTGACTCTGGAGCCCCCTTTTATAAACATCATCAGTCTCTGCAGCCCTGATGCTGGCAGGCTGTTCCATAGCTGTGGGCCATAATGGATGAATGCAGCCCCCCTGTGGGTTTTGGTTCATGGCTGCTAACTTACACGAGAGCTGGGTTTTCCCCCCAACCTGCATTTACTGGTCAGTAATTCTAAAAAAGAATTTATTTTCAAAGTATAGCAGTTCAAAAGTGATGCCAGACGCGTCATTTATACACACATTTTGTTAGTTTATGAACACAGTTGACCATTTTCTTTGTAATATAAATATTGCATTTTAACTTGCACCGTTTTTTTTGCACGCAAACACAAAATTCCAAATAAAAAAAAAAAAAAAGGCATCCAAAAAAAAAAAAAAAAAAAAAAAAAACCAAAAAAACTTAAAAAAAAAAAAAAAAAAAAAAAAAAAAAAAAAAAAACCCACTGTTGGAACAGCGGCGCAGGCGTGAGAGTCGGCCGCCTGCAGCAGCACAAACGCGCTCTCGTGGC
>CAAKHG010027581.1:23826-37033 GCA_901007715.1 Dactylopterus volitans | reverse complement strand
AGAGCAGGGGATCGGTTTCACGAGGAAAGTTTTTCCTCGGCTTGAAGTGGGCAGGTTGCGTTCGCTACCTCACTTCGCATCCGCGGGCATCCGGCGTGGAGAAACGAAGTCTCGGACCGGGCAGATCGTGCTTGGTCAGCACTCAAAAGAGGGACTTCTACTCGACCAGCGAGGAAGATCCGAAGGCCTGACTGTGGAACGTGCACAAGTTTTGCTACCTTCAAAGCAGACGCGCGTTGCGCGGGGCGATCGGCCTGATAAGAGGAGCGGTGAGGATCACTTCTAACGGAGCGGAGACGCACTGTCAGCGGAGTCCGGACCAGAAGCAGTGAGTCTGCGTGTGTTACAGGCTTATAAACCTTGACATGATGTCATGGTTTTTGGGCTGAACTAATTGGATTTTGGCCAATTGAGGTGCAGAATTGTGTGGACTGGTCAGCTGGTCAGCTCAGGATACGGGCGCAAGGGCGCGGTTGTTCAACTGACCGGATGAGTGACCAGCTCGTGTGTTGGGGGTTGCGGCCGAGTTCTTTGTTCTCTTTGTTTAAGGCCACGTGTATCCTCACGCTTTTGAAGATACATGTAGGCCTCACTGTATGATGCTGCTGAGGCACTACACTACTGACCTTTTCCAAAAGCCCAGGAACAAACAGCTGCCGGAAGTTGTGTGGTTGCTGTACAATCATCTCACACAAGCCATACAGCTTCATGCCTGAGCATATCTGCTGCAGCATCGGCAGGATAGGTACAGATGAGTGCAAGATAATGGCCCTATAATTCAGTAACAGATATAAAATTGAAAAGGGGAGAAACTGGATGTTAGCAGCAAACAACAAAAATATAAATCATGAATAAAAAAGGAAAAGAGTGACTGCATACAATTAATATGAAGTATGAGTTTAAAAGAAGGAGAATTAATGACTGTGATACACAGGGTGTAAAAGTAAGCAGGATGACAATTACAGCACTAAAAAAAAAATCACTTAGAAAATGCACATACTTTATAATTGCATCCTTATTCTCCTGTGTTACAGGACCACTGTACCCACATGCTAGTATTCTGTCAAGGAGGTAGATCAGAGCTTCAGGTTCAGCCATCTCAACCTTTGCAATTGGAAAAACAGTATCATTAATGAGGTCATTGGAAACCTATTGCTTCTTTAGGATTTATAAATATTCACACTACAGAAAGGTGTCTGTCAACCAATCTACATGAAACCGACTTCATGCAATATGAAGGAGCATTTGAGCAGAAGGAAGACAAAACCTCTTCGATCAGCTGTCCTAGCTCTGGATCAGTCGCGTCATCTTTGGAAATCATCTCTTTGTCAATCTCCCCTGTGGAGATGTAGCCATAGCACCACTCTCGGAAGAAGTTAAGTGGAGGACCACCTTGTGCAATGCTGACAGCAATAATCTCTCCAGCCATCCTGTATTAACACAGTGTAATTAATGCATAGAAAATGACAAATTATGTACACATGAATGTTACATTGCAGAACACAATTCTACGTACTTGAAATTGTCTTTGTGATAGTCTGTGATTGTATACTTTGGGTTTTCCCTGTACACCCTCCCTGAAAGAACATGGCTTCAACATCTGCCATCATTTCTATGATTGAAAGGAAAAGTGGATCAATACATGAAGAAATGTACAGCACACATCATAAAAAGCCCTTAACCTGTTTGAGCACGGAGATTGCATGCAACCAGAGAACAGCCACACACCATATGGAATATTTTCATTAGATATGAGGAAGAGTTTAACATACCAGTTAAGAATTCCATCCTGAGAGCCCCATTGTCAATTCCAGATTCTCCAATGAAAGACATTCGGAGGGGATTTTGTGGAGAAGTATTTTTTGACGCCTCCACTGCCTTATACCCCTGTTAAACATGTCCTCTCTTGTGTCAACTTGTCCACTAAGTGTGTGGATAGCGTTGGGAAGACTTGAAGGAAAAAACAAAGTTATCTAGATAGATAGTTAGATACATAGAAACTCTATTCATCCCCGAAGGGAAATTCAAATGTCCAGAAGCTCATCAAAACATAAGAACTACACCACATTTCCACTCAGACAACAAAATTAGCACATTAATATTAAAAATTCAGGAGGAGTTGAACAGTCTTATTGCTGTGGGGACAAAGGATCTCCTGAATCGCTCCGTTCTGCAGCGCAGTGAGAATTTACAGTGAGACTGTAAGGAAACAGGGAAATCAGTGATATACGTTTCTGGAGCAACAAGTTAAAGAGGCAGGAAAAATGTTTAGCTGTACCTATTAGACTGTTTGTCTCTCCCCTTCAGTCCTTCTTCACTGGCATTTTTTTCCTCCTTGTCCAAATCAATGATGTGCGTGTCTTGCAATGTACTGAAAGCAAAGATTTAAGGTGACATGCCTTCATCAGTGGAATCCAAAATTATGGTTAACAATGTTCATCACTATGCAAGAATAAATTAAGTGAATAAAGAATGTGTTAGCTGTGCATAGTAGGGGAAAAACCTTTCTCCACAGGTGCTGGCATGTACTTCAACAAAATAATCAGGAAACAACTTAGAGCACAAAGGACAGGCCACCTTTATAAACACAGAAAGTAGATTTTAAAGTGAAACTGTCAGACACAAAATGTCTGCAAAATGACATGTGCATTGATATAATTTACCAGCAATGCATTGTTTTTAGCTTAACATCTATTTTGTGAGAGGAGGTTGTACATGGGAGCACACCTGGAGATGCCTATAATAAAATGTAGAAAGAATGTCAATCAATTACACATCCAATGAAAATCATTTAAACAAACAAATACAAATGAGTAAGCTTACATTCCCAGGGTTGATCAAAGCTGGAGACTCATCAAAATCTGTGGTCACATCTGGGTCCAAATTCTGAAACAGTGATGAAAAAGCTGTAGATTCAGGGAATAAGGACAATGATCACCCCGCATAGTTAATTGTGAGATAACATTACAGTTGACATTACCTGTTCAAATTCTATGCTGTCAGAACAATTGCCTCGCTCACACTCCTGAGCATGTAAAGCCAGCAGCTGAATAGGCATGCTCAGATGACAAATGGTACATCGTGCTTTTGGCATCTTTTGAAACTCCTTGGATGAGTAGGGCAGGGGGGAGGTGTCCAAGGTGTCCTGGATGGGCATGATGTACAGACAGCCCTTTCCACCAAAAGCTTTGGAAAGGTAGGCACCTGTGTAACCTTCTGCCTCAGGTGCTAGAACACTCTGGCCTGATCCTCCTGTTTAGGAGCATGTACAATTGTGTACAGACAGACAAAATGTTTGTTATAGCAATGTTTATTTATTTAACAGGGACAATGCACATTAATAAACATTGCTGTAAATATGGCAGAGTTAGCCAAGACGCTATTTTTCATCTGTATGCACATAAAATTTACACCTATATAATAATAGTCCGGAGGGGGTGAACTTAATCAGAGAGTTTAGTTCAAGAAGTTGCACACTTAGTATTTTATGTTAAGACATTCCCATGATTCAATATCAAAAAAAAAGGGGCTGGGGGATGCCAACCATCAGGAGCATAAATGGGCACAGGTAAACCAGGTATATTACAGTAGTAGTTGATAGAGGATATTAATTTTATTCACCTGCCAACATATTATACCACAGCGTTGAACTGAGTAAGGGAGACTCTATCTTACCAGCAGCTTTATATAGCATCCAGGCCCCTTCCAGTGGTATCATTTTTGAGTATGTGTCCATGAGTATCGTTGATATCTATGGGGAAAGGGAAAAACAAGTGTGCAGTTACTACTTTGCTCTGCTCTGCTGAGGGGGCTGAGCCCCGCCCACGGTGAAACAGAGAGCAGAGAAGAGGAGAAGAGGAACTAACGCAACCGTAAATGACAGCAAAATGCAGTGGAGACTATGGTTATTTATGTTTTTTACTTATGCGCACTCATTTCATTTCAGCTCAGTGTGAGAAGAAAGAAAGGGAGATGTTGTACGGTAATATTATGAAGCCAACAGCTCCCCCTGGGGACGCAGATGAGTATGTATTTCTTGTGTGTAATATCTCAGGTCTCTTATGTGCATAGCCGGTGAATACATGTTACTGAGACACAATCCGACTCTGTGTTTTATCTTTACACCATCACCTGCAACAACCCCAGGATAAACAGGTTGAATAGCTTTAGTGCTAAGGACACTATCTGTGAGTAGAAAATCGTAGGGGAGATTTTTTACAAGCAGATTGTGGTTTATGAAACATGAATTCTAGGGAAGATATTTTTACAGATGATGTAAAGCATTTCTTGATATTAGTGGTAAGAACGTAAACTTAACTTATCTATGATAATTAGAAACCATTTCATACTGAATACATGTAAGAAAAATATATACTTTTGCATTGTCCTGAGAAATGTTATTTTGCTCCTTTGAATATTCATTAATATGGGTATGGATGAAAAAAACAAACTTAAATCTTGATGAGTAAACATTCTGTCCAATTCTTCTATCATCAGCATCTGGCTTCTACAAGTTTTGTTAGCCTAAGGTAGTCAAAATCCCCGCTTGTGTGGTGCAGTGTAGTAAATTTACTGAGAAGATTGATGTTTATCTCATTTCTTATTAAAACTTCTTAATTCATGAGTTAAAATTAAGTTATAACACATCTCTTACATTGTTTACCACTAAGGACTACATGCTATGGGTGTAGAAGAAATGTAGTAGCTTGTTTTCAGTCATGTGATCTAAAACCGCACGGAAAACAAACGGAGTGCAGGAAGTAAAAAACAGAAATGGGATAGATGGAGGAAAGTGCAAATTGTGCCAGTTTAGATGGGATTACGAGAGAAAGGTGCCTGCAAAAAGTCAGCAAATATGTGGGACATGATCCATACCTTCTGAAGAAGACCGATTTTTCAAAAGATTTAAAGGGTTTGCCTCCTATTGAGGCAGTGGACATAACCAACTACCTCGTTCTCCAGATGTCTTTCTACAGCAAACAACAAATGAAGGCATACAAAAGTATGGAGGTTTACGATTACTTTCTCAGCGGTTGGGTGCACGACCTGGGCTCAAAAATATTAGACAGCGACCTCCGTTTGCCAAGGTACGTATTTTTTATATATAGCTATATCGTAGGTAGCATCTGTTGGCATCAGTGGTAAGCAACAGCCATGAAGTGCAGTGTGTCTCAACGTCAACGTTACTATAATTTCTTTACTAGGTTAGCCACTCTCAGAGATCGGGTGAAACACCCGTAAAGACATGGATTGTTGAAAGAGGAGACGGGGAAATTGCTGTTTCCTGTGCCTCATTTTCTCCTCTCGTTGACGGGATGATCCTGACATTGGTTTCTCTCTCTGATAACCGAGGTTAACTGTAAGAGCCCAGTCTACCGACTCCATGTCATTTAATTTACTTGGGCATCCTAAATAGATGAACAAATGACTCATTAGACGTAACGTGACTGTATAAACACCTAATAAATTTAGGTTATTCAGTTCTTGGCCCTTAACACTTTAGAGACAGACTATCTAATGATTATGCTATTATGGATGGCATTAACTTGGCCTCCAGCAACCCATACGGGATCTGGGAGTCATGTTTGATCAAGATATGTCTTAACTACCACATGAAACAAATCTCAAAAAATTTGAGATTTAAATTTGAGATAAATTTTTCACTTACGAAATATTGCAAAAATCAGACACATATTGTCTCAAAACGATGCAGAAAATTTAGTCCATGCATTTTTTGCTTCAAGGCTGGATTACTGCAATTCCTTAATATCAGGCTGCCCAAACAACTCTCTTAAGACTAGGGTTGCCAACCGTCCCGTTTCAGCCAGGACTCCCCGTTTTTGAGCTAAAAGAGGCGCATCCCGTACGGGACATCGTTTGTCCCGGCCGTGGGTCTGCAGGATGCCTGCCTGTGTGTGTGTGTGTGTGTGTGTGTGTGTGTGTGTGTGTCTGTGAGAGCTGTATTTAAAGGGAAAAATTTATTTTGAGAAGGCTGCAAGTGTTCTGTTTTGCACATTTTGCAAAAAACTAAATTCTTGAATGATAATCTGCTTATGTTCATTATCAAATATATAGTAACTGATCAAATTAAATTGTGTGTCTTAGTAGGCCTACATGCCATGGGCTTAGGATAGCTGGTGGTCCTTGATTAAGGTATGAATAGGAGTTGTTACAGTAAGTGTAACACAGTAGCCTAATGCAGGTGTGTGTAAGACAGGTTGCATTTTTTATTACTGTGTAATGCATTTTGACCCACTCAATACCCCAAAATTTCTCGGGGGTGTCCCTTATTTCAGTCTGTGGGCGTTGGCAACCCTACTTAAAACTCTCCAATTAGTCCAAAATGCTGCTGCACGTGTTCTTACAAGAACCAGGAGAAAAATCACATTTCTCTGCACTGGCTGCCTATAAAATCCAGAATAGAATTCAAAAGCCTTCCCATTACCTATAAAGCCCTTAATGGTCTGGCACCATCATATCTGAAGGAGCTAACTGAACCATATTACCCGACCAGAACACTGTGCTCCCAGAATGCAGGCTTACTTGTGGTTCCCAGAATCTCTAAAAGTAGATTTGGAGGCAGAACTTTAAGTTATCAGGCTCCTCTTCTGTGGAACCATCTTCAAGCATTGGTTAGGGGGGCAGACACCCTCTCTACATTAAAGAACGGGCTTAAAACTTTCCTTTTTGATAGAGCTTATAGTTAGGGCTGGCGCAGGCTCAACTTGGACCAGCCCCTCGTCATGCTGCTATGGGTCCAGGCTGCCAGAGGACCATGATGCACTGGGGCCCTCTCTTCCTCTCTCCCCCCTTTACCATCCTCTTCCTCATTCATCTTCCTTCTCCGCCTTTCTGTCCCTCTCTCTCTCTCTGTCAATCCAACCGGTCAAGGCAGATGGCCGCCCACCTCGAGCCAGGCTCCGTTCAACGTTTCTGCCTGTTAAAGGGGAGTTTTTCCTTGCTGTCGCCAAGTGCTTGCTCCTGGGGGATTTGTTGGGTCTCTGTAAATTAATGAGTACGGTCTCAATCTGCTCTTCTTGTAAAGTGCCATGAGATAACTTCTGTTGTGATTTGGCGCTATATAAATAAAATGAATTGAAACTGAATTGAATTTGACTTGACGTAACTTCAGCAAAGCAAAGAAAATAACTCATATCAGTGTTACAGAGGAAAGAAAATGTTAACCATAAACTAATAAACAAGTTACCTCTGACGAAGTGGTCCCTGCACACACAGCATTATCCAACACTGCTCCTCCAGAGAATAAGCGAAGATTTAAGAGACATTTTTTTCCAGTGTTTTTCCATGAGCTTCTAACATTTTTCCCTTTTGTGAATGACCACCTTGGGCATTCAGTATAAGCTCTTGCTTTTTTCACGGTTTGGTTGATTGGAGCAACCATAAACGACGGAAATCATTGGCATATTGACATATCCAGACTATCTACTATCTACTTTCTTTGGTAGTAAATCACTTCCTGAATTCCACTTGTATTTCGCACCCACTTTTCATCAAGCAGAGACTTTTTGCACCATTTTTGAACTGTCTTGAATTCTTCGATTGCACACACAGGGTTGCTTTGTAGAATTTAGAACTGTTTGAACTATGTTCAAACAGTTCAAACAGCCACCCTCCCAGCCGGTGGGTGGCTGCAGCGATTTTCAGCCATAGTCGATTTGTGTTATTTAATTTTGTTCTTTGATGCTTCATGTTTGCTCCTTCATCCAGATGAACAATAGAGATAATTTTGTTTTGCAAACAGATCTGACAAAGTCATGACTCAACACATCCTGATGATGTTATTTTTCTATATTGATTAAATTTTCTAAAAAATTAAAAGACTCAAAACCAATAAAATACTGATTGAATTAATAAAAACTCAAATTTTTCATCATGCTATATCTAAACACTCTCAGTCCCCAGGCACCACTTCCACCAGAATTAAATTCATTTTCTGGGGGAAATCAATGAATACCACATTCATACCTGCTAAAACCCTCCTTAGCTTCAGGTTCTGAAAAAGTCTCCTTTAACTCAGGAATAACTAAGTGTTACGCCCCTGGCCTAGGGGAAACAGTGATGAGACATAAACTGTTGCCCTCTTCCCATTCTCAAGCAAAAGATTTCTCTGTACAAAATTATTTCAACAAAACAGTTTATTCCTAGTCTCACAAATTAAAAAGATGCTCCCCAAAACAACAACAACAAAAAAAAAAAACACAGCTAGGGGAAACAAGGCCCTAATCTTACCTATAAAAAAAGGAAAACAAAAAGACAATCTCTGAACCTAACTTCCTATTAAATAAATATGAAGAATATGAAAACACATCGCTCAGAAAATGAATAGCTACATTTGGTGCCAGAATAGTGACAAGATAAAACAACTGCCCAATAAGAACTGAGGATGTAATATTATATACTCAATGCTAAAGATGCCCTTCAATTTCAGGTTAATGAGAGGCAGCTTTTAATCCATATGTATGGACAGCAGGTAAGGCAGGTAACAGACAGGAAGTCTGAATACAGGGAAGAGCTAACAGGCTGATTTTCAAGAGCAGGGAAGCTCATTTAAAAGGGACTCATCACAACATATCAATACATAAAGCAAAACCTATTGTAGGTCTCTGGGAAGCATGGAAATACATTTAAAAAAAAAAATAAGGTTATGAAACTGTAATTATCTAACAGTAACTCTGGTAAAATTCAACAGTTGGAAAGAAGCACCCAAATGTGCATTAAAAATACAAATACATTACTTTGGCTCAGATTGTGCAATCTGGTACATTATACGTTCAGTCAAAAAAAAGAATAATTTGTGAACTTATTAAACGTTTTGTAAACAACAAACTTTGGTCCAAAACTGTGTTATGGACAAACTATACCCGTGTTTTAACTGACATAAGGAATTAACATTTTTAGGTGAACTGTTCCTTTAAGGTATCTCCGTTCAAGGAAGAGTTCACCCAAAAATGAAAATTCTGTCATCATCTCCCCCTCATGCCAGTTTAAACAGGTGCAGTTTATCCATATAACACACAGGGAGGTAACCAGCACTACTTGAGAGACCGGTCACTATTGACTTTATGTGGGCTACTGAAGTGTTATATGGACAAATTGCACCTGTGTTTTAACTGGCATGAGGGGGAGTAGATGACAGAATTTTCATTTTTGGGTGAAATTGTTCCTTTAAGGTATTTTCAAATAGGCTATATACATTTTAGGACATTGTTGTAAAGTTTGTATAGAACATAGTATATGTTTCGTACAGACTGTAAATGGCATACTGATACCTTGTGGCTATAACTGGTATAATGTATGATTACACTGCAGGTTCATTGCTAAAGGTCAGTGCAATGTATCAATATAAAAACCCCACCATCATGACCATTCTGAGGTCATCATTTTATCACATACCATTATGAATCCATATCCATTATCCGTATCCCACTTTGCAACACAGACAGAAACTCTGACCTGTGAATAAGTGCTGTAGTTGCATGCTAGTTCCAGTGCACAAGCGTAGGTGTGAGCCACAGGCCACCTGGAGAACTCAGACATGTCCATGAATATGTAACTTTGATGGTCTTTGACAGAAAAAGGTCAGACCCTGTGCAAAACCCGAGGAACTGTCCAATTTCTCTCTGATCAATTTCTCTGATAAATCTCAGAAGATGAAGAGAGGTGGTCGTCTCTGCTTGTGACAATGAGTTTGGAAACAATGTATTTTGTGATACTTCTTCCTTTTGGTTGAAGATCAGCGAGGATCTTGTCCAGCTCTCTGCCACTAACAGACTCTCCAATAGTTTCCAGTACTGGCTTCCAGCACTTTATTATAAATGATGGCTGTTGTACCAACTCCTTGCGTGCGATTTCTCACAACAGTCTTGGTATGTTTTCTTTTGTTGGTAGAGTAGTGCAGTTGTGACTGCTCAGAATAGTAAGAAGCTCTTCCATATCAACTCCACTGAAATCATTCAAAGCCTCCCTCAGTGCATCCTTCTCAGTGGGGCTAATATAGTTGAAAACTACCTCCATAAGGCTGCATTTTGTGAGGATATGGAAAGGGCTTCCCTAAGAAATGGCGGAGCCAGTTGAACAGGCAAGTATTTAAATCTATGCTATCCGAAGGCCACAATACGGGCAACAGCTTTCCACTCCCTTTCTTGAAAGGCATGATGCAAAGTGGGGATCTTATATGTGGTTCCAGAGGTTGTTGATGCATAGAAATTGGTCCAGAAATCAGTAAGACAGTCCATAACAAGCCCTCTTCCAACTCCAATCTCCAACTCACCATTTTCCAGCACATACCTAAATCCTATGTTGCCATGTAGTATATACGGTAACACTTTATTTGAATGGGTGTGCATAAGACTGACATGATGCTGTCATAATCAGGACATGACACCTGTCATGACACTTTATGAATGCTTATGACAGTTGTCATTAAGTGTCATTCGGTAAATTATGTCACTTTTAATGCCAAGTTGACATTGTTTGAGATGTCTTTGTTATGACAACTTGACATAGACCAAAACAACATAACCTGTCATAAACATGACATAGAAGACCTTATTATCAAACTTTGAAAATCTCTTTAGTTTTATGTCTTAACATGACATTAAACTGTCATATATGGATAGCTTTGACATTGCAGTGTGGATTCTTCAGAATTGACGAGGCATTTTGTTGGTTCTCTTTACTGCTTTATTCAACACACATTGGCTATCATGAAACCATTATAATTGTGTCATAAATGTTTACATTTACCTTAGGATGTCATTAAGTGTTACTACACTGACAAATGAGTTAAAAACATAAATCATAAATAATTTCCTTCCTAGTAATATATATGACATTAAGATGTCATTTAGTGTTATTACATGGTCATATCAGTTTATAACAATGTCGTGAAAGTTTTCCTTGGCTTCAAGTGGAACAATTTGAAATTTACATTAAGATGTCATTAATTGTAATTACACTGTCATATCAGTTTATAACAGTGTTTTGAACATTTTCCTAGACCTCAAGTAAAGTGGAGCAATTTGAACTTTTCATTAAGATGTCATTAAGTGTAATTACACTGTAAAATGATTAAAATGCCTTAACAAAAGCAATAGACAAGTCAAGACATAGGTTTACTTCTTGTAGAAGTTAAGAGATCATTTTTACTTCTTGTATTTGAACATAAAACAGTTTGTGAAAAAACTTGCATTACTTGTATAACTCCTCAAACAGAGGGTTCCAACATACAGTATGCACATTATTTGACTTGTTTCCTTGACTTGTTTAACATAAAAGAATACCCCACCAAACATTCTTAAGTGTACTTCTCCTTTGTTATAGCTCCCCTGCACCGCTCTCCAAACGCGGACATCTTCTCGTTATCTTCGTCTCCTGGGAGCAGGTCATTGAAGGTGTCTGGAAATGTGATCGCTAGCTCAGCAATTACAGCTGTTCTTGCAATTGTGCTGTGATCAACATTCATTTTGGCAAAGGCCTTTTTCATAGATCCTGACTTGTTGAATATGCGCAGGGCATTCTTGTAGTGGCAGATAACTCCATCCACTTTAGTCACTTCACAAAAAAAGAATGGATTTGATAGCATTTTTTTCTTCAATTTTTCTAAAGAAAATGGCAGTAATGTTATTGTGAATTACTTTGGCCTTGATAATCGTGCAGTGAAAATTGTGACAGCCCTACTCACTACCTGAGGTTTTTTTTGTTGTTTTTGTTTTTTTTACTAGATACTATTTTATTCTGGCTTAAATGCTGTAGTTATTTTCATGAGTATTTTTACTTCTCTTGAGTTAAAATTACTATTAAGTGACTATATTTTTACTTGTGTAACATTTTGTTTGTTCTACTCACTATACTGCAGAAAAATAAGAAATAAGATGTCCTACAATCAGCCAAAGACTATAAATAAACATAATGAACACAGGTTGGCAATCTGCTGCAAAAGTGGCTTGAACAATTGATGAAAAATTGATTTACCAGTCACAGCCAAAACTTCTGCTTCTAAGCAATGTATTTACTGGGATGGTGAAGTGTTAAGCCCTGCTGACGAAAGTAGTTAAGTAATTGTATCTATTCTCTTATTTTATTATTTATTTAAAGTTGAATTGAACAGTTTAATCTCTTAAATGGGTGTGTGTGCAAGTGTGAGTTTATGTCTGTCCTTCATGCTGCCCTGCAATGAACTGACGACTCGTCCAGGGTGTACACCGCCATCCACCCATTGTCAGCTGGGATCGGCTCCAGCACGACCGTGACCCGTAACGGGATAAGCGGAAGACGATGAGATGAGATGAATATCTTAAATAACAGGCAAATATTTGTGAAATTACAAGACATTTGTGAGTGTATTTTAACAATAAATACGCATTTTTAAATTCTTTTCCCTTAAAACAACGTACATATAATTGGTTTTCATAGTTACAGTGATTTCATGTTAATTTACATTTGACACAGTGTATTTTGGGGATTTTAATGATTTTTTACAGTGTAGTGACACCATTCTATTGGTTGTAAACAATAGAATACTGACATGTTCCTTTCTTCATGGCAAATGTTCCTTTCGCTACACATCTTGGTTAAATTTCTTGTACAAAATGAAAAGGAATCTTTGTAAATAATGTAATGTTTTCTGTAAAAGAAATTGTAAATATCGTCTACAACCAGAAAGGTAGAAAAGACCAAGTAGTATTTGGACTATGGTTCATACTGTTTTTTTTTGCAACTTTGGTAGCTTGCCTTCCTGCTGTACATGTGTGACATGTGTCAGCAGTCTTAGTGAGTCCCCGGTGCAAAGAGTCTCGTGCTTGTGCTGGTGGTTTGCTGGCCCAGCCTTTTTGTTCTTCCTGGGTCCCTGGTCCAGCCTGGGACATTCTGTATTTGGTTTTGTTGCGGTAGCTCTATAGTGCTGCCCACGTTTCTGCCTTTGGGGGTGGAGCGTGGCATAGGGCCCACCCAGCTCTCTCTCTTTATCTCTCTCTCTCTCCCTCTCTCTCTGTCTCTCTCTCTCTCTCTCTCTCTCTCTTTCTCTCGCTCTGTCTCTCTCTCTCTGCCTTCCTCTCTCGCTCTCTTACACACACACACACACACAGACAGACACACACACACACACAGACACACACACGCACGCACACACAGACACACACAAACACAGACAAACACAAACATCAAATCCGGAGCTTCAAGGGACCAA
>CAAKHG010027581.1:0-15725 GCA_901007715.1 Dactylopterus volitans | reverse complement strand
TATGGGGGTTGGTGGTGATACAGGGGGGGGTTTGAATGGGGGGGCTGAAGGGGGTGGTGCGGGGGTTGGTGGTGATGCAGGGGGTGGTGTGAACAGAGGGGCTGCAGGGTGAGGTGCAGGGGTTGGTGCTGATGCAGGAGGATGTTCAAACCTGCAGTAGTTTGGCTGATTTGCAAGTCTGAGGTTCTCCACAGGGTGGGGGGATGGTCTCCTGTAGCCGGTGATGTTCTGCAGGCCTTTCCACATGGATGAGGGATCAGGGTTGGCTGAGAGGCATTGCTCCAGGCTCTCTCCATAGCTCCTCTTAGCTTTCCTGATCTCTGTGGTCAGTGTGTTTCTGGCCTGCTTGAACCGGTCACAGTCTCCACTCCTGTAGGCTTCCTCCTTGGCCTTGCACAGCTTCCTGAGGTTCGATGTGAACCAGGGCTTGTTGTTGTTATCTGTGCAGAAGGTTTTAGTCTGCACACACAGGTCCTCACAACGGCTGATGTATGATGTCACAGTGCCAGTGAGTTCATGCAGGTCTGTAGTTGCAGCTTCAAAAACACCCCAATCCATGCAGTCAAAGCAGGCCTGAAGGTCCAGTTTTGACTCTAATGTCCATTTCTTCACGGTACTCACCACAGGCTTAGAAGTTTTTAGTTTCTGCCTGTAGGTCGGGATCAGATGAATCAGACAGTGGTCAGAGTGTCTTAAAGCAGCGCGGGGCACAGAGCGATATGCATCCTTTATGTGTTGCAGTGTTGCAGTGGTCGAGTGTCTGTGCGTCCCTGGTGGGGCACGTGCTGTTTATATTTTGGAAGTTTGTGAGTGAGGTTTGCTCTGTTGAAATCCCCTAAAACAATAGTCAGAGAGTTTGGGAGTTTTTCTTTGACGTCTGTTATCTGGTCAGCCAGCAGCTGCGTGGCTTCATTTGCACATGCAGGTGGTGGGATGTAAACAGCTCCCAGAACAAACGAGGAGAACTGCCGCGGTGAATAAACGGGCCGGCAGTTTATAAAAAGTAAGGCAGGTAAATTCCAGGAAAATGTAGACTGGAATAATGCTAGTTGAAATATGCACGTATTTTGATGCTTATTTAGAACAATAGTTGAAGGTTAAAGGTTTTTTTGGGGTTTTTTTTTTCATGCCAACATGATGTGGGAGATGAGAGTTGGCAACCTTTTAACTCTGCAGCCAGGCTTAACATTACATGAAAATGGACCGGCAGGCAGTTACCGCCTAAGCAGTCAAACAAATAATAATTACAAATAATTACAAATAATTTTATTATTTGTAATGAATAAATAATTAGATTTGTTATACAAGACATGTCTATGTACCATAAATACACAGTGCAGATAAAGGTAAATACCTGTCCATGTTATAGTAGCAACCTCCATCAATACTATAAACAGAAACTGAACAGTCTTGTCATCTTCAGTATCTTTAATGAGGTAATTGAGCGACAGTTCAATAAATGTTAAAGGTAAAACAAATGTAAGATACAAATAAAATGGTCCTGTATTTACTGCCGGTAGCCATATTCCAGATTGCAAATGCGACCCACTTTTCGACTAGGACACACAAGTAGGATTTTGCATCTCCTAGGAGTCGTTCCAGTACATGCGCGATAGGATGACATTCTTGTGAAAAAAGACACAAAGTTTTGCGCAAACTGTTGCGCACTGAAATCGACAACAATGGTGTCCCACCGTTAGCGCGATCATGGATGTGCTCAGGCATGACTTACCCGGTGCAAGACTCTGACTGACTCTCCAAGCTGGATGCCCGTGGGTGCAAAGTGAGGTTTTTTTTTTCTTTTTTTTGTCCTGTCCAGCATCTTAGGCATACGGAATGAGAGGTCTGGTGCCCTGATGGTGCCAGACAGATTTGCTCTGCAAAGAAGGAGTGCGAGATAATCCTCCTGTTGTATGATCTGCATTCATTTATTATTATGAAAAAAAAAATCTTGGATTTATTGTGTGTTTATGTGAGTGAGTGAGTGAGTGAGTGAGTGAGTGAGTGAGTGAGTGCGCGGGCGAACGAGCAAACAAGTGAAGTGAGCGAGCGAGAGGGCGTGTACCAGCTTTTCATTGGGAAAGATTTGGAGCTGAAGTAAGGGGGCGCAGCCACCCACAGCAACCCCCGATCGGCAGCCAGGCAAAGACACCTGCAGCCAGAGCACCCCGCAGCCCCCACAGAGCAAGCAGAACCCAAGTCCACAGACCCAGTGGCTGCCATGCGAATCCCCCCTCAAGAAGAGCGCCCAGCCAGAGACAGGTCCACAGCCCCACAGAGTTCCAGCCCGGCCAGCTTTCTACACTTCCAAGCACAAGCGAAACCCAAGGGAGCCCGCCAGCACAGGGAGGCGAGGGCCCCCACAAGACCCCCACCCTGAGGGGGCAGAACGAGGTTCAGTGTGGAGGGCCATGGAGGGAGCCTCCAAAACCAGGGAGTCGAGTTGATGAACCTGGCGGTAATGGCAGCCCCCTGGCCAAACAAAATAATAATAATAAAATAAATCAATTAAAAATAATTAAATTACAATAAAAAAAGAGATGCTGCCACCACCACCAGCGATATCCTTGGCCGTGAATCCCAACCCCCCCCTCAGGATTCATAGTAACCCCGATCCACCTCCTCCCACTCACGTCCCTCCTAAGGTGGCAAACACAGGTAGAAAAAGAGGATCCGTTAGTTAGGCTAACTTACATTGCAGCAGCAGTAGCCTTGTCAGTGATTAATCCACATTACACTGATTGTAGAAGGGGACAGGCTAGCGCAGATCCAGTTGGGAAAGTGAGGTGTTTTCCACATAAAGCTCCGTTAATAACACTGCACAGCTGAGCCATTTGATATCCGCGGTGTCTTCGCTTCTACTTATGGTGCATTCACTTGTAGTGGTAAGTTGGAACTTTAAAATCTAGCATTTACTAGCATAAATGTTGGGGTTTTCGTTTCATTTCATTGACTGTCCATTTTCCTTCAGATTCCATGTTACATGATGTCCCAGTTTTAAAACTGGAAATTGCTCAGTTCCGAGGTTATTTTGTTTGGAGCTCCAAGTTCCGACGTCCGTAAATGCACCATCTACCTTGTGTCTTAAGAGGAGCTGGTGTCTTTTCCTTGTCAGGGAATTCCTAATACTTCATTCAAAATATTATTAGTTATTTTTATTTATTTATTTATATTTAGGTGACTGTTGTTTAAGTGTTTATACTTCTGTTTTCATACATAGTGTTATGTTTATCATTAAATGAATAATTTTAATTTAATTTTGTTATTCATTTTTACACATTGGCAGTGCCAAGTTACAAGTTACTGTTAAAGTTCATCCTGCTGAGATCAGCGAATGTTTAAATAAAACAGAAGGCATGGAATTTTTCTGTGTGATTGACATACCAGAAAAATAACAGTTTGATCATGTATAGTGCAGCTCCAGTATACACACACACACACACACACACACACACACACACACACACACACACACACGCACGCACAGTATATGCATTTAGACAAAATAGTTGGAATCATATGCTGACAGCTTGGGCCCACACAGTTCAAAAATCCTATCTGCACCCCTGCCAACCACCCTGCCGGACAACGAGAGACAACGTGGCATAAATTGATTTTTAAAATCCACGGTGAGGCGGCATTCAGCTACTTTGGCCCCCACCTGTGGAACAGCCTGCCAGAGAACCTCAAGACTGCAAAGACCGTTGATGTTTTTAAGAGAGGATTAAAGACACATCTTTTTAATCTGAACAACAGGATACACTCGTGGCAAGATGGCGCCAGTATGTCAGGTGGGATGTCAGCTGCTCCAACTGTGTTTTTCTGCTGTTTCTAACACTTGCTGCACATACAATCAACACTCTAATGGAGAATGATCGCCAAATGCTGCTATATCTGAGAATCACGGCCAAAAAACTTGTCAAATTTGATAATTACGGGAAAAAAACTGACCCTCATTTTCTATCAGATACATCCGCCGCACTCTAGCGCCACCTCCGCAATGAAAACAGCACCGACGCCGGAGAAAACGTAGCGGCTGTCTTGTAAGGCTGAGGGCTGCATTGGTTTTGCCTGTCCGCTCTGATCTGCCAGCTCCTGCCAGGTTTGGTCTGGTCAACGCCAGATTACTTGGGAATAAATCATTTATCATTAAGGATTTCTTCATATCCTGAGAAAAGGATTTTCTCTTTATCTCCGAAACTTGGCTGAGTGTTGGTGAGTCCAGTGTCGTCACAGAACTTTTACCTGATGAGTGCTGCTACTTTAATTCTCCTCGGACGTATGGCTGAGGAGGAATATCGCTGTAATCCTCCTTCACCAGCTTTGAATTGAGTTTGAGCTGGGGCATTCTCACACGATCTTGTGTGCTGTGGTTTATTGGCCTCCCAAACATAAGAGAGACTTTTTAACAGATTTTTCTGTGTTCTTGGCTGATATTATGCCTAAATATGACGGGGTCCTTATCGTTGGAGATTGTAATATTCATGTGTGTTGCCCTGAAAACCCTTTGGCGTGGGACTTTTTAACATCATTGACTCCTAATCTTGTGCAGTCTGTATTTGGGCTTACACATGAACATGGTTACACACTTTATCTTGTTTTATCTCATGGTTTGATTGTTTTTAACCTGGAGATCTGTGACGCTTTTTTCTCTGATCAGCTGCCTTTACTGTTTGAAGCTGCTGTTTGCTGTCACGCAGTTAAACCTCACGCTGCTGCTTGCACATGTCAAGTTATTAACCCTTCCGCTGCTGCTCACTTCTCGGCTGCGTTCAGTCAAAACTATGTCATGCCTGAATCTGTGTATGAAGATATAGAGGTTCTTAACTCATGGTTTCTTGACACCTCTCAAACTGCCATAGACATTGCGGCTCCATTAAAGTCCCATCAGCATAAAACTAAAACAGAGCCCTGGCTGAATGAAACAACCCATGCTGCCAGGCAGGATTGCCAAAGAGCTGAGCGAAAGTGGAAGAAGGACAAGTTGTAAGTGTCTTTTCAAATGTTGAGGGATTGCTGGCATCATTACCAGTCCACTGTGGAAGGGGCGAAAAGAAAATATTTTTCTGACATTGTTCTGTTAAACTGCCATAAGCCTTGTGTGTTGTTTAGTTATCAACTCAGCTCTGAATGCAGACTGTTGGTAGTTCGGCCTCCCCAGCTGTGTGTGAAAAATTTGTTCACTTCTTTATTGATAAAGTCACTTCTACGAGAGCACTTATTTCGCCTCCTGCCATTGACCCATCAGTGTCTGTCCCCTGCTCTGCTGGGTTGGACACATCTTTTCTCACTGTTATTAATAGCAGTCTGTCCTCTTGAGGGGTTCCTCTTCATATTAAACATGCTGATGTGCAACCTTTGTTAAAAAAAAAAAAAAAAAACCTGGGCTGGCTCCTACTGTCTTGGGAAATTTCAGGCCTATCTCTAAATTGCCTTTCCTTTCTAAAATCTTAGAGAAGGTTGTTTATTCTCAGCTCATGGACTTTTTAAATGGACAAAATATTCTTGAGATTTTTCAATCCGGTTTTAAAACACTGCACAGCACGGAATCAGTGCTTTAAAGAGTTTTTAATGACATCTTTTTAGCTACTGGCTCTGGTCACTGTGTTGTCCTTTTACCTTTAGATCTGACTTTTACCTTTAGATCTGCAGCTTTTGATACAGTTGACCATGGAATCCCGATTGCTTGTTTGGAACAGTTGGTGGGCATCAGTGGTACAGCACTTGAATGGTTCAGGTCTTACCTATCACATCAAACCTTCTGTGTCAGCTTTGATGACTCTGTGTCCTCCACTGCTCACCTCTCATGTAGGGTACCACAGGGCTCTGTCCTTGGCCCTCTTTTATTTTCCCTCTATCTTCTCCAACTTGGTTCCATTCTCAGGAAACATGGCATTTCTTTCCATTGCTATGCGGGTGACAGTCAAATCTGTGTCCCACTAAAAAAAGTCAGACTCCTACAGTGTTAAACCACTGATTGAATGTAAGACATTAAAGCCTGGATGTCTCTAAACTTCCCAAATTTTAATGAAGAAAAGACAGAAGTCATGGTTTTTGGTGGCACTTCTATGACCTCTCTGGTTGATTTGGGTTTTTGGCGCAGTTTCACAAGTCAACTGTGCACAATCCGGGGGGTAAAAGTGGACACAGAACTTAAATTTGACAGGCAGATTAAAGCTGAGGTGAAGTCCAGCTTTTTTCAGCTGAGGCAGCTGGCAAAAATTATACCAGTCCCTCAGATAAAGCACTCTGAGACAGTAATCCACGCCTTTGTGACCACTTGGCTGGATTACTGCAATGCACTTTATATGGGGGTTAGTGCGTCCTCCATTGCCCGTTTTCAACTCGTGGAAAATGCTGCTGCATGTCTTTTAACAGGCACAGGCAAGTATGAGCACATTTCACCTGTTATAGCTTCACTTCACTGGCTGCCTTTCCATTTTAGGATTCATTTTAAAATTCTCTTATTTGCTTTTAAAGCCTTGAATGGCCTTGCCCCACCATAGCTCTCTGAGCTTCTGCACCCCTACACTCCCAGCTGCTCTCTCAGGTCAGCTGACCAGCTGCTCCTGACAGTGCCTATAGCTAGGCCAGGGGTAGGCAAACCAAGCCGGATCACACCTCATACAGCAAGGTGTGCAGGAATGAAAACCTGCACTCACACAGCTCTTTCATGGACCAGTTACCTACCCCTGAGCTAGGATTAAGCTCAGAGGTGAACGAGCATTTGCTGTTGCAGGTCCAAAACTGTGGAATGGATTGCTGCTGCACATTAGACAGGCCTCCTTACTGTCTCATTTTAATTCTCTTCTTAAAACCCACCTCTTTTCTCTGGCTTTTGACACCATGTAGCATGTTGCATCTTGTGTGAGCAGTGCACTTTATTTATTTTATTCTATTTATTTTGTTTGTTTTTATCTTTTTTTGATTCTATTTGTTCTTATTTTATTTTATTTTATTTTATCTAATTTTATTACTTTTATCCTATTGGGTCCTTCATTGTTTTATTGCGTTGTGTTGTGCTATTCATTGTATTTTTATCTTGCTGTGCAGCACTTTGGAAACCTTGTGTTTCTTAAAATCGTGCTATATAAATAAAGTGGATTGGATCTTATACCTCATTAACATGTGTGCCTGCAGATACCATAACACACTGTCTCCCAAACTTGGTTGTTGGGACCCCGTATCCGTCATATTTTAGATGTCTCCCTGCTCCACCACACCTCATTTCAATGAATGGCTTGTTACCAGGCTTACATAGCGCTTGATAATGAGCTGATCTGATGAATCAGGTTTGTTGGAGCATATAAGCATCTAAACAGAGAGACATCTAAAACATCTAGGGTGGGGGACCCTGAGGATCAGGCTTGGGAAACACTGCCATCACCTATCTGTGTATAGTGTTTCGTGTATTTTTGCATTCTCAAGTCTCTTTATCTGTCATTTGCCACAAGGGACTCACTAGTGATAATGAATGGTTTGTAACCCAGGAAAAGGATTTGTCCAGATTCCAGGGAAAGAGCCATCTTCATTCAGCAACTGCCTCACACTCACCACTCTCACCTGGTGTGTGTGTGTGTGTGTGTGTAGGTGTGTTTTGTCTTTGCTCAAATTAAATTCTACCGCTTGTTATGGTCACTGTGGGGAAATTGTCATCAGGCATGCGATTTGGTCACTTTTTGGATAGATTTTGTAACTCTTAAATCCCCTAAAAATTTCTCAAGACTGTCCAAAATACAGAAATAGACAACTTTATTAATCCCACCAGGGGGCGAGTGGTTTGAGCAGCTTTCATGCTGACATAAAAACACAACTACACACAAAAAGATAGATAAAGAATAAGGTAGAATGAGTCAATAGAATAAATTTAATACATAAACAAAATGCAGGGGGGTACAGTGTGATCAAGGATCATTAGTCATTAAATAGAATGTATAAATAGATAAATCACTAACATTGACCAATAAGATGTATACGGTAAAATGAATAAAATCATTATTTCCCACCAGGGGGCGAGTGGTTTGAACAGCTTTCATGCTGACATAAAAACACAAATACACACAAAAAGATAGATAAAGAATAAGGTAGAATGAGTAAATAGAATAAATTTAATAAAGAAACAAAATGCAGGGGGGTACAGTGTGATCAAGGATCATTAGTCATTAAACAGAATGTATAAATAGATAAATTACTAATATTGACCAATAAGATGTATATGGTAAAATGAATAAAATCATGATAAAGAATTTAAGAGACAAGTAGCAGAGGCAACAAAAAATTCAAAAACGGTTAGACTTACAGACAAGTGAGACATGTGGGCGACCTGAAGGAGACAATTTATCTGCAAGCACGAGACCAAGAGAAGACAAAATGTTGTTTGCTTTCCTCAAGGTTTGTTACTTACAAAAAATGTTGACCTCATATCACACATCGATTTCAGCAGTGAAAGCAGCATATTATTGAAACCTAATTATGAATAAGCATAATTCTAAACTGTTATTTTACACTATCTCGGCTCACACAGCATAAACGTGCTGTCTGCAGTATTGACTTGTCTACACATGACTTTTTAATGTTTTTTAATAGAAAGGTTCAAGATTGTCACACTCTGTCTCTGCTCTGCTCCTCCTGTCTGTCACTCCCATCTCATCAGCCTGAATTCTCTACACCTGTCTACACTGATTACCCCACCCTCTATTTACGCCTACCCCACACCACAGCTCATTGCCAGATTGTTCTCAGCAATATGCGAGTTTTTCCAGCGTTCTTCAGCCTGCCTGCCCATGCACGACCCTGCCTGCCCATGCACGACCCTGCCTGTCCCCGACCTTTCTGCTTTGCCCGCTCCCAGGATCCCCGACCTGCTCTTCACCCCCGATCATTAGTTTTGCCTGCACGTCTTTGCCTCTGGACTGCCATCTCGCTGCTGACCCTCTCGCCTGTCCCTGGTTTCTCTGCTGCCTGTTCCCCGTCGGCGCCTTCGCCTCATTAGATTGTTTCCCCGGTTACAAGTCCTCTGCCTGCCCCTGGTTTCTCCACTGCCTGCTCCCCACGGGCGCCTCAGCATCCCCGGCTTCGCTTGCCGATTACGGTCGCCGCTTCTGGACTGCCGCCCAGACCGTAAGACGAACTCTGCCTCCTGTCCGCTCGTTTCCTGTGAACGGTTCGTGTTCCGCTCCATCCACTGGCTCGGCGGCCCGGTCCAGCACTGAGCTCCGGATGCCCAGAGACTGTATTGACTTTTCGTGTTCGTTGATTACCTTGAGCGCCGAGCTCCCTCTTCTGCCTAGACTGCTGTACTGCAGCTACCCCATTAAAGTCCATGATAAACTTTCCCAGTGTATCTGTGTTCTGCATTTGGGTCCTACCCTTCCATGTTACAGTACAATCTGGCCAAACATGGACCCAGTGGAACACACTTCTCCCCATTCCCGCCTGTCCTGGGTGGAAGGGATGCTTCACCAGCACGAGGCGCAGTTGGCCTCGAATGCCGCAGAGGCCCGGCAATTAGCGTTGGCGTTGGAGCAGGTGCTAACTGTGCTAGCCTCCCAGGTACAAGAGCTAGTCTCGTCCATGGCTCAGAAGACGTCCTCCAGCCCTCCGTGGGCTCTTCCGGTTCCAGTGTGGGGGTTCCGGAATCCATTTTTGATGAACTGTTTTATCCTGGTCGCTCTGCAGCCACATACGTTTGGGGGCTCCAGGGTTTGAAGGGGACTGATCGCTGGCCGATTATGCTATCAATTTCCGCACCAGGGGGTGCCAAAGTGACTGGAACTTGGCAGACGAGTTGTTCTCCTTCGATCTTCCGCCTTCTCTCGATGGGCTAATTGAACTAACCACCCATTTGGACAGGAAAATACAGGTGAGGAGGAGTGAGCATTGCCGGGAGGGGGCAGACCACCGACCTCCTGCTCGGCAGCGCGGGCCACCCACTGCCTTGGACCCTCCTCCCGAACCGTCCATGAGCAGAGCCGAGCCCATGCAGGTGGAGCGCATCAGTCTGACCCCGTAGGAACGCGAGCAGCAGTGTCGGGGAAACCTCTGCCTCTACTGGGCACTTCGTCTCCGGCTGTCCCATAAAAGGGAAGGTTAAGCAGTTAAGAGGGGCATACTGCTGAGCCGGACCCAAGGCCCTGCCCCTCTGCCCTGACCTGTGTTCCGCTCCCAGCTCTTGTTGGCAGACGGTGCACACACCCTGGCCACCCTGATCGATTCTGGAGCCGATGTCAGCATAATCAATCAGGGGTTGGCAGATCAGCTGGGGATCGAACAAGTACCCCTGCCAAGTCCAGTACCCACCAGTGCCCTCAACGGACACCTCCTGGGGACCGTCACCCACCAGACTGAACCTGTCCACATGTTGCTGTCAGGCAACCACCATGAGACTATTCAGTTCCACCTCTTGTCCTCCCCTCGTACTCCCCTCATTTCGGGGTACCCCTGGCTCCGCCAGCACAACCCTCACATAGACTGGGCCACTGCTACCATCCTGGGGGAGAAAGATATAGCTTATCGGGGCCTCAATGGAAAAACCGGTATCCGCTCCGCCTCATCTCTTCTGCCTTTGAGTTACTCCAGGGGGCCACGGTATTCACTAAGCTGGATCTGTGTAACGCTTACCACCTCGTCTGCATCCGGTAGGGCGATAAGTGGAAGACTGCCTTCAAAACGCCGTCAGGTACAAGTACATGGTGATGCCTTTTGGTCTCACCAGTGCCCCGGCTGTCTTCCAGGCTCTCGTCAATGACGTGCTCTGGGACATGATCAACCGCTTTGTGTTTGTCTATTTCGACGATATATTGATTTTCCCCAAGACCCGTGAGGAGCACGTCAACCACGTGCAAGCAGTCCTCCAGTGTCTTCTGGAAAACTCCCTGTTTGTGAAAGCCGAGAAATGTGAGTTCCATGCTTCGTCTGTCTCCTTTCTGGGTTTCATTGTGTCTCTAGGCTGCCTGAAGATGGACCCGTCCAAGGTTTCGACGGTTACATCCTGGCCTGTCCCCGACTTCTGTAAACACCTACAACGTTTCCTGGGATTCGCCAACTTCTACTGCTGGTTCATCCGTAATTACAGCACCATTGCCGCTCTGCTCACTGCCCTCATTTCATCCAAGATACCCTTCCGCTGGACTCCTGCAGCCAATGAGGCATTCCAGACCCTGAAGTCGCGTTTCACCTTGGCCCCCATTCTCCTGGTTCCGGACCCCGACCGCCAGTTTGTCGTCGAGGTGGACGCCTCCGATGTGGGCGCAGGTGCGGTGTTGTCGGAGCGATCTGCCTCTGATCAAAAACTCCATCCTTGCGCTTTCTTTTCTCATTGACTTTCTCCCGCCGAGAAGAATTATGACATTGGCAACCGGGAACTGTTTGCTGTTAAGCTGGCCTTGGAGGAGTCGCACCACTGGCTGGAGGGGACCCGACTCCCGTTCTTGGTTTGGACGGACCACAAGAACCTTGAGTACAGCCAGTCTGCTAAAAGACTAAACTCCCACCAAGCTCGTTGGTCCCTTTTCTTTATCCGTTTTAACTTCTCCCTTTCTTATCGTCCTGGGTCCCGTAACGTCAAGCCTGATGCCCTGTCCCAGCCTGTTCCAGGGGGAGGAGGATTCTTCCAAGGGAGCCAACCCCATCCTCCCTCCTCCCTGCGTCATTGCCTCCCTGACCTGGAAGGTAGAGGAGAAGGTTAGAGCTGCCCAGGATGATCAACCAGGCCCCAGCGACTGTCCCTCTAATCATCTCTTTGTTCCTTCCGCCTTGAGGTCTGATTTGCTCCAGTGGGCTCACTCTTCCAAGCTGACCTGGGGATTCGTAGGACCTGTGACGTCCTGAAGCAGCACTTCTGGTGGGCCACGCTGGAGGAGGATGCCCGTGAGTATGTCAATGCCTGTCCCACCTGTAACCAGAGCAAGTCTTCTCACAAGTCTCCTGCAGGGCTGCTTCACCCCCTTCTAGTGCCCCGGCGACCCTGGTCCCACATTTCCTTGGACTTCGTCACCAGCCTGCCTGTGTCCAGTGGTAACACCATCGTCCTTCACCATGGTCGACCGATTCAGAAAAATGGCCCACTTCGTGCCTCTACCCAAGCTTCCTTCCGCCAAGGAGACTGCCCAGCTGGTCCTGCTTCATGTTTTCCGCCTCCATGGTCTCCCATCCCACGTGGTCTCTGACCAGGGTCCCCAATTCACCTCTGTCTTCTGGCGTGAGTTCTGCACTCTGCTCGGGGCCTCTGTTAGCCTGTTCTCTGGGTTCCAGCTGCACTCTCATTGCAATTGGAGGGTTCCTCATCTACTTAAAATTTGGCAAGACGGGTGCCACAAATTCTAGTCTCCAACTGCCCGTGACGGTGAACGAGTTGGGCAAAGCGGTGAAACAACAGACTGCGTTAACCTTTGAACTGAAACGCAAAGTGGATACCATCTTGGAGACGTTGACCACTCTGCCGAGAAGGAATGATTAATTGCTGAAAGAACAAAAATTTGTTAATTGTAATTGAAAAGACTGAGGGGAACGTATTGGAATGTGTTTCTCTGCCCTAACCAAAAAATTGAATCCTATCAGCTGGCCAACACCACCTGCCCTTTCCTCCAGAAGAATCTACGGCTGGCGAAGCCCAAACAACAGCTCCCTATCATTTTCGTTGCCATCTTGGTGGTTGCCCTGGAGACCTGCCCTTGTGGACTGGAACTCAAGGACCTCACTGGATACTATACGACATGACTTCATATACTGATAACAAACCACCTGCTACACGCACACACGCACTTCCGTAGATACCCACGCCCCTTCTTCCCTAAGCTATCCAAACTCCCCGGCCCTGTCCTCTTATCCCTCTCCCCTTCCCCCATACGCGTACAGCCCTCACCCCCCATCCCTGTCAGGTGAGCAGCGTGGCTCGAAGCTGCAGCAGCCACCCTCCACCTCCCCTCTCCTTTCCCCAAGCAGTAACCGGCGGCGCGGCTCTTGCTGCAGCGGCCACATGACTTGATAATTAAGGTGACAACTGTTCTAAGGTTTAGTGCACTTACACAATCAATGTATATGTGCTGTTATAATTCTGAAGTGTGCCATTATTATGAATCAATGAGTAATAATTGTGGATGAAATTGTTTAAATTCTGTAAAGCATGAGTGTGAAATGAATTGCCGCATTCGGGGAAAAATAAAGTGAATCTTGAATCTTGAGTCCAGCGGCCAGACTGAACGGGTCAACCAGGAGACGGAGACTGCACTGTGTTACGTGGCGGTGTGCAACCCAGCTTCATTGTCCCAGCATCTCCTGTGGGTCGAATATGCCCATAATTCCCTTACCTGCTCGGCCACTGGTCTCTCTCGGTTTCAGTGTTGCTATATCTGTCAGCCTCCTCTCTTCCCGGCCCTGGAAGGAGAGATCTCCTGCCCTTCGGTCCAAGCCTTTGTCCGTTGTTGCAGCCGCACCTGGGCCCAAGCACGTGCGTCCCTTCTCCACACTGCCGAGCGCTACTCTTCGGCGGCCAACCAACGTCGTTCCCAAGCTCCCGTTTACCAGGTTGGCCAGAAGGTCTGGCTCTCCACTCGAGACCTCCGGGTGGAGTCAAGAAAGCTAGCAGCCAGATTCATCTGTCTCTTCCCTATTGTTAAGGTCATCAACCTGTCGGTGGTTAGGCTTCAACTCCTACAGACCATGCACATCCACCCCACCTTCCATGTCTCTCTGGGGAAACCTGCTGTGGAGAATCCCCTGCTCCCACCCACTCCTCCCCCGCCGCCTCCTCGCATCATCGATGGGGGCCCCGCCTTCTCTGTTCGCTGCCTGCTGCGTTCTCTTCGTCGTGGTCGGGGCCTCCAGTACCTAGTCGACTGTGAAGGCTACGGCCCGGAGGAGAGATCGTGGGTTCCTGCCAGGCACATCCTCGACCCCCAACTGATCGGCGACTTCCATTGGTGTTGTTGAGGAAATTTGTCCAGTTCAGAAGTTGCTGTGGGGAAGTGAGTTTATTCAAGCATGCTAGCAGGCTGGTGAACCGACCGGCACACAGTAAGGCTGTGTGTGGGTGGATTGACCAAGAGCAGAGGAACTACAGGCATTTTATACAGATACATTAAAAGTACTACAATCAACAAAGGGTAACAGGAAAGGAACTGTGTGAGGCATCTGGATGGAGTCACTTGTGGGGTGGGGGGGTCATGCTGGGTGTGGGGAAATGGGTTGGAGAGGTGTGACAAGGTGAGACAAAAGAGATCAGGAACCGACTGTTTAGCATTTAGGTGGAAAACACATTTAGCAGGGGACAGTCTGTCTGTCTCCCATATACGCAAATTTATATTCTTCTTCAATTCACACTTTTTTTTTTTTTTTTTTGTAAACCAATGTTATCTCAAGGTACTCAAATGTCATCTCAAGGTACTGTCCAAGAAGAACAGGTGCATACATTACAGAGACCCAACAATTCCTCCATGAGCAAGCATTTGGCGACGGCGGCAAGGAAAAACTCCCCTTTAGTGGGCAGAAACCTTAAGCCGCTCGTGGTGGGCGGCCATCTGCCTTGACCGGTTGGGTCATTTTGGACTACATACTTTGGTAATGGTTTACAATTAGGCTTGAGACATACAATCGGATGTTGCAAGGGTGTAATACTTGTAAATAGTCAGACATATTTTCCTGTACATGACAAATGGCTTTTCTGTTGGAGAATAGTTGAATCAAATTTGGATGTCCCAAGATGAATGTTTCCTTTTCCTTCAACACACCAGTCCAAAGTCCTTGGTATTACTCTGAAGCTCAGAAGGGTAGGCATGTTGCAGGGGTAGCAGTTGGTGAAGTTGTTCACAGTATAATTGTCTGATTTGTGGTGGAAGTTCCAAAGTTCAGCATGTGACAAGTGTCGCACGGAGTGATAGGTGGAGTCATCAAAAGGGAGTCTCCCTTCTGCGCTGCGTGGGATGAATCCACAAACACAACAGTTTGTAGGCTTTAGACTGCCATCAGCGACCATCTTTGCTATCTGGAGTGATGTGTTTGTTGGGGGCCGAGGAGTGCCATTGTCCAGGTTTGCAGGAAGATCTTGTCTGTGGAGTTGGCAGAACCTCTCTGTCCGCCTCTGGGGTGGCTGGGAAAGGGGGGCGATGTGTTCTTGGCTGGGTTCCTGGGAATTGTGCTGTTCTTCTGCTCTTGTGATGATTCTGGGATCTCTGAGGTCGGTGATAAGTCCTCCTCTTGGCGCCTGGGGCCTGCGCCGCTCCTCTGTTCTTGTAAGACCTGGGGTTGGCGGCGCGTCCGCTTCTGGAACTCCGGTGCTTGTTCTCTCTAGTTCCTTTCTGTCGTGCAGTTGCGGTTCTGTGCCTCTGGAGCGATGGGGCGGAGGACCCACAGGGTGAAGAGGATCCTGGCTGAGCTCTGGTGCATGGTTGAGGAGTGGTCTTCTTGTAGTGAGATGCGTGATCCACGTGGAACGGCCTTCACACTTCACCAGTCTCCAGGTTCGAGGTTATGACACGGTTGGTCACTAGGAGTAGACTGGACAGCTTTTACTTGTCTGTGAATGAACTGAACAGCAGAAGTTAGAGCAGAACAAAATGACATCATTGACTCACCCATAGCATGTCTTAACCATAGGTCTTCTTGTAATAATTTTGTGAGGTGTAAGCTTATATTTCCTGAAGGTGTGAATCTTAAGGACATTAATGCTAGAGGTAATAGCACTGTCCACTTCAGGCCTGATTCAGCACAGTTTGGCTCCTTAATTTTTC
>CAAKHG010027578.1:0-10132 GCA_901007715.1 Dactylopterus volitans | reverse complement strand
CATTAAAAAAAAAAAAAAAAATCTCAACAGATGTGTGGATCCCAAAGGAAAGACATCTGGCCTCTCTCTATTTTACTCTCTCTCTCTCTCTTCTGTCTCTCTTTCTCTCTCTCACACACACACACACACACACACACACATACACTTCCTATCAACCACGTGAGGTGCTCTTGGCTTTTTAAGATCTGTATTGCCGCCTTCCTCCATTTTAACAGGCATTTTATGGAGCGGCTTCCTTAATAGCCACTCACTTATAAAACAAAGCAGTAATGACATGCAAATGACTCATGGAAACACTGTAAAGAGGATGTGATGTATGGCCCGTCTGTGCATCACAAACACACATACACACACTCAGCTGCGCAAACACACACACACACACACACACACACACACACACACACACACACACACACACACACACACACACACACACACACACACACACACACACACACACACACACACATAAACATGACAGAATACTAATACACAAACAACAAAGGAACAGGATTTAATTGAGCAACCTATGTCATACAGTCTTGTTTTTTTTGTTTTTTATTCCCCCCCCACACACACAGTGGTAGTGTCCATTCATTAAAAGTAGCAATGTTTATCATAAAAATGGTTATCAAAAGGTCATTTAAGTCCACCAGCTTCCACATTCATAAGAAGGTGTTGGTGTACAAGAGGTTTGTTTATCTGTTTATCAAAGCACACACAAAAAATAGTAATGGAAAAGATTTCAGGGTTTTACAGCAGTACTGAAAAATCACAGGATTAAATGTATTTCTCTTTGTGATCGGACACAAAGCAACTCCATCTACAGTAATTAGTACTTTTGTCAAGATTTTCTGTGGTGCCGCCTTTCAGTAGAGAATTTGTTTCTGAAGTCCCCCACTCACAAATGCCCTGGATAAAAAAAACTCACCATAAGACAGCCATCAAGCAGTGGCGGATCAAGAAACGTTTACATGGGGCAACAAAAAGGTGGCACCAGAGAATCTACATACATACAGGAAAGTATGTGTGTAAATGTGATCCAGAATAATACTTTTAAACCATTTATTGTTTTATCATTCCCTGTATCAACACACTACCCAAGTGTGGTTAATGCACAACAGGAACAAGCCTAGTGCTAAAAAAACAAAAAAAAAAACATGTACAGTAGCTGAGTAACTGTGCAGCTCTAAAAAAGTAAAAGTACTCATAAAATGAAAATATTCCACTACAAATGCATGTTCTGTTCTGTGAGAAGTAGAATGACTGCCTCTAAGCAGTGCAGTAGAAGTATGAAACAGCAGAGAATAATCAAGTATAAGTAGGCTGCTACACTAGAATTTATATGGAAGGAGATTAAAAACATACCATGTGGTCCAACTAGAATTGCAGTGGTCATCATTATCTGCCTCCACATCAATCTGAATCCTCATCTTCATCCCTCACATTCATGTCTTCCTTTTCTTCCTCTACTTCACTTATTTCTTCATCTCTTCCCTCTGTGGTTTCTCCTACTGACCATCCTGCTCTCTCCTGCATCCTGTCTACTCCTTTTTTTCTTTTTTTTTTCCATTCTCTTGATCAATCTTCAGTATTTTCTTGCCAAAAAAACAAAAACAAACTGGCAATACTACCAATTTTACACTTCATTTTGGTTTTAGTTTAATTACTGCAGCTAATCTGGCCTACAAGAGTCAAGATGTGAAAAGGTCTGGTTAAAATCTTTGTATTGCATTGCGATGTAGTACCAAATGACTCGTAAGTGCAGTATAACACGAAAGCAGTTATGTTTAGAAGACTTAGTCCTTATTTTACAAATTTGACAGTAAGAGATATAACCTGGTTTAATTGATGCAGTCGCATTGCTGTGATATGTGAGAGTAAGTGTATTTGATAGTACTGCTTAGCTATCAAATGAAAATGATTGATCTCCGAACAGTGTCACTATCAGTTGTAATGTATGCAATGTAACGCCCCTGAATGGCGACCCTGTGTTAAATGTTATGGATTCAAACACAGTTTTTTTATATTTGGTATCAAGGTCTTATCGTCTTTACTAAAATCAAAACTAATCAAAGGGCTCCTACAAATCAGGAGCAAGTGGTTTCACTTTTGGCTGACAATTAATGGACACGCTCGTTTTGATGAATCGCCTTTAGCAAACATCACATTCACTGCAAATTGAACTTGAAGTTAAATAGGTGTGCTTAAACCTCACCTGTGGAAACCTGGTCTTCACATCCAGGTGATTGGAGCAGCTCGGTCGTGCCACGCTTTGCTGGGCTGCAGCACCATGCAGACTTTCTATGCCACTCCGTAAATTTAACCCAGGGCCATTGCTAAGTATTTCAGGGGGTTTATTGTTTGTTTCTTTTGAGAAGCTTTTAGGCATCGGGGTGGTTTGTCACTACAGTAAAGTTTAAAGAACAGGACTTGCTGTGAGAAGGGACGGTGGTGTGATCAGAGCCGATCAACTCCTCGCATGGGAAAAAAAAATGGGCTCTGACGGGTCTTCATTTGATGTAGTTTACTGTGTCAATTAACTCATATGCCATATCACGCAGTTCGGGACTTATCTGTTTTGACACGAGCGTCTTGCAGTGGATCACGCACTGTGTCCGCTGCAAACTGGAGGAAACATGTATCACTACCATTTAAAGCCCTCCCTACCATTTCCCAGCTAGTGTTTGCTGTTTGTGCAAAGCTATGCATCATTTACCGGAACGCTGTAACAATTCATGGCTACACACTAATAACAGCAGAGCAGAAAGGCTTTCTTGCAGCAAGGCCGCCGACAGTAATTTTGTCATTACAGCGCAACAAGGAGCATACCTCTACACATCAGCTGCACAGGAATGAGAAGGCAGAAATGCATTCCACCTTCATAACTGTGAGACGAATGTCATCTGCAGGGCATAACTTCAGAATTTTATCACAAAGTGTCCACAGTGGATGCTTATAATTAGCATCTGTGCAGCCCCCTGCGATACCTCTGCCCCCTGAGAGGCACGCCTCCAGCCTGAAAGCCACCGAGCTAGTTCTACAAAAAAACTAATCGCCAAGGATTGTAATCATCGATTCTTGAAAATCAATCCATCAAACCAATCTTCAGAATTAAGCGTTGTGAGCAATGTGCATTTTTTTTTTTTTTTTTTTTTTTTAACCCATGGACCTGGGTTTGAAACCGGGGTGAGGAGACTATACTCTACCTTTGCTACATACGATGTAGAAGAGTGAGTTCAGGCAGATCTGAGTTTAACAGATCTGCCAAGAACTTATTTGATTATTCCAAGACCCATGTTCCACTGTTCCACCAAGTTTCATGAAAACTGGTCCGGTAGTTTTTGAACAGCCTTAAAACCAGTACTATAAATACATAGTAAAAATCAGAAACCTGCATTCCAGCCTTCACATATGGCGTAAAACCTCCCCAAAAAAACAGGTATTCTATTAAACATCACCTTGTATTAACACCTGATTTTGTCAAATGACAGGTAGATTTGGTATGATTGTACTGGATACAGCAGCAGTAGCCTCATCTTACCTCATGATAAAGAGTTTCTGATGATGAGATTATTTACCAGTGTCGTAATGTGGTAACATCATACTAAGTCACATTCTGTGACATCACATGCAAAATCTGAAATTGCATTTACTTGACTGACTCTCAAGAGATGTCTACAGGAACTTTGATGAATGCACTAAACATTAGACCCCTCTGTGTTGAATTCAGGGGGCAAATCTCGTTTCCCCCTACATGAGCTTATTTCAGTTCATCTTTGGTCCAATACGTACAGTCTCAAGCCGCCAGAGCATCTGCATCCTGACTCCAATTAGGATAACAAAAACCACAGGGAGGCGTACCCACTATAAGCAGTTCAAAGGTCAGCTGACAGGAAGGAAGAAAAAAAATGGCAGCAAATACACTAGACATAGCCACAGAGAAAGTCTTCTCTATGCAAAAAAAAAAAAAAGACTTAAATAATAAGTCAAAAGTTCTTTCTCAGTCTCTCTCATGCTCTCGTTTTCACTTGACATGTCCCTGTCACCTCCTCAGTCTGTTTCCTCTTCCCTCCCGTCTTCCTTTGTTTTGTTCTATTTATGACTTCCTCTGATATCTCAGCGTCTCTTGCACTTATGTGGGCCATAAATCAGCCACTGAAAAGGACAGTGGACAGGAGGAGAGAGAGATGGAAAATCAGACAGAGGCCTCCGCCATCGTCTGAGCAACCGCTTAAAGGCCCACCTGAGAGCTCTAAAACTGAAACCTGCTGGAGATATTAGCCAACGCAGGCAGACAGGAGGTCTGTCAGTATGCGGCATTAGCAAACTGTTGTGACAAACTACACTTTGTGACATTAAACCAGAAAAACACAAGCACATTATTAATTCTTCTCAAGGGTGATTTAAATTACCTTTTTTTTTTTTTTTTTAATGTAACAAGCTCCATATCTATGTAATGGAGCATTTCCCCTTATTATCCTAGCAGTTTGTTCGCTGGTGGTTGCTTCTAGTGTGAGTGAGCTTTGCCAGAGCGGTTCAGCAGATGCATGCAGGAGACTGGGACCCTGGGGTGATTAATTTTTGAAGTGTGCTGTAAAGAGCTATGAGATCCATAAACAGCAGAGTACAACAGGCAGTCCCTGGATACTCATGGTCACAACACATATTCACTTTTCACGGCGTTATTTTTTGATGAACAGTTTGAAACCGGGGCGAGGTGACTACTCTCTACGTTTGCTACATACAGTGTTAGGGGGGAAAAAAAATCCCGAAAATAACCACTGAATCTTGCCCAAAATCTTCTCAGCTTTTCATGCACCCATCCTCCATCCCTCCAATGAGTTTGATAAAAATCAGCCTGCCAGTTGTTGTGTCACTCCGCAAAGTCAGACCTCTGCCAATAGCAATGTAAAAAAAAAATAAAATAAATAAATGATGAAAAAAAGGATAAAGTTTTTTCACCAGATTTAACAGGTCTGCCAAGAAATTAACAGGTAATTTCCAGACCCGTGGTGTACCCCTCCACCAAGTTTCATGAAAATCATCCCGGTAGATTTTGCATTTGCTGTACTGCAAATCCTGTACATAAATGGTAAAAATCAGAAACCTGAATTCCAGGCTTCACATAAGGGGTTAAAATGACATATGACAATTAGACTAGCTATGATTGAATTGGCATTTGGTCTTATCTCACAGAGCAACCGGTCATCATTTCTGAGGCTTCTGTGTCACTTTTGACAGTATTGACATCATCTTTCTACAAACAGTTCTGATTATTTTCTTTTAAGTCAATTCTTTCTTGGTCAATGCCTTTTAAACTGATTTTAACATATTAAAGTTAAGATAAGCTGAGCATGACTTTACTGATACAAGTCGCAGGTGCTGCTGTGCTTTTCCCTCTTATGCATCCGCCCTTCAAAGTGCCAGTGACTCGCACTGGGTCTCCTTTAAAACAACACACCTTCAAACAGTATGCAGATAATCTCAGGAAGAAAAAAAAAACCTTGAGAGAAGGCGAGAGGGTCACTCTTGTTTCATTAAAATGCCCCTGAGAGTATGGTGGCACTAGGAGAACAATGAGAGGGGGGGTGTTATTAGCCCTCATCTGTGAGGGAAGCTCCCCCTTCCTTCGTCTCTCACTACACTGTGCGTCCATCAGGCCTCATTACTCTAATGGCAGTGGCAGTGATTAAGGCTTCCTGGCTACAGACCCCATTGTTTGTTCGCTTGTGCAGAGTCTTCAGGATGCCTGTGTCCCAGTTCCCCCCTCTTAAGCGAGGATGCAGTGCTGGTAGACCCTCCTGGACCTTTAAAGTTATCACAGGGGCCTGGGGGTAGGAGGAGGTTATCACATTTGACGAGGGAGAAGCCAGGAACCGCTCTGGTCCTGCACACACACTGATAATATGGTTGGTTAGGGTGTGTGTGCAACAATGCACTTCTTAGTGCCTCTCTTTCTACAGACATTTACTAAGTTGCTACATACCTGAGCTGTGTAAAATGCACGACGGTCCATCTATATGCATGCTGGTGGCAAACAACAGTGCAGTATACTTCGTCTTACCTCTCATTCTGAACATGATGATTAAAAACAAACAACTGCTTCATACTTTTAATATTTTAGTTATACTGTAAAAATCAAAATACTGTAAACATACAGCAGCACAACAGTAACCAGTGCTGTCTGACCTCCAAACCACCCTCCATCCACCACATCAAGGGGGAAGAGTACACATTCATTGTTCTTCTCTAGACATTACTAAAGCAAGCTTGTTTCTGTCTTCAGTCAAGTGTGCAGTGATGTGAGGAACCCTGCCTGGCCTTCTTCAGTTTCACTCAACTCAGTCAGTCAGCTTCCTCACCGCTTCATCCATTATGAATATAGCTCTTTAGTTTGCTGTCACAAAGAATCTATCACACTAAAAATCCGGCTAAGATCTCAGCAAATGCTACAGACGTCAAATTCATTGTGGTGTTCATTATGAAAACATAGACATTTCAAACTTAGGCACAACTTCTGATGTTGGTTTGTCCAAATGATTAAGAGTGAGGGGCGAGAGGTCCCACATGGAGAAATGAGTACTGCAAGACCGCAACAATGAATGAACGTAAAGAGAGGAGTGTGAGTACAAAAGGGAATATCTGGCAAACTGCAGTTGATGACAGCAGACAGGAAGGAAGAATTACAAGCCTGGACATCAGGTGTAGTCCTGCCTAGTAACTGTCTCCTAAAAATGCTCATTGCGGCGTGCACTCGGAACACCTTGGGAGGGCCATCAGCTGCTAGACGCTGGGAAAAAACGATGACAATGCAGAACAATGGCTGTCATGGGAACCCATCAAAAAACAACACGTACACAGAAAGCAAGTAAACAAGCGCAACATATCCACAACAACCATGTGTAAACAAAGAGCAGTATCTGTTTGTCCCACATTTGAGCTGTGAGCAGGAGAGCTGAGGACCAGTGCACAGCTGTTCTCCCTGTGCTGTCAGTAGGCTTCACCAGGCTGGGCGCGTCCCAGAGGCCTGAACTGGGAGGCCTGCACACCGTCTGACATCTGGACTACACAGGAGGGAAGGATCTTTCCCATTTTCTGATTTTTCTTTTTTAATCTCACTGCCTCTCTTTATATCTCACTCTATCTATCTCTGTCTCCGCTTGTAACTCCCACTCTTTCCCCTCCCTCCCCTCTCTCTTTTCTCAGTGCTTCCACAGAGTGGTCCACAGGTCGAAGTCACAAGGGAGAGGATGATGAACAGCGCTACAACTGAGCCAGCTGACTGTTAAGCAGCAGGATTGTCCCCTTGTTCCTTTCATCCTCTCCTTCGCTTCACTTTTTCCTTTTTTTTTTCCTCCTCCTGGGTTCACATTTCGCTCATTCCGGTGTGGAAGGGCCATTGAGCGAGGAAGCTGAAGGAGGAGCGTTGTTGCAAAGATGACACATCACAACAACCCCAGGCCATTAATCAGTGGAGGGTTTCACAGTGTGTTAATTTCATAAATTAAAAACATCACCTACTCAACTCAGAATTGAGAAATATAGATTTTATGTTTGTATTTACCAAATATAGCTTACATTAAAACAGGGACAGTTTCCAATAGACCTGGAGTTACATTAAAGCATGGAGAGCTTCTGTGGAGGCAAAGTAGTGATTAATGGTATTCAGATGTGTGTCCTTTGTTGACCTCTTTCTAAAGGTGCACAGTCCTCAGCCTACATCTTGGCGTCACCTAATGAGCTAAGCATCACTGGCTACACTGGCTTTGTTTTCACTCTCATAAGAGACAGAACTTATGCTTGAGCCTCTGAAGTGCTTTAAAGAGCTGCCATAACCTTCTGTTATTCTTCTAGTTCTTTGTTCTTGTCTCGTGCTTGATAAGGCATACCAGCCGCCAAGGTCATAGAGACAGGAGAAAGGAGAAGAAGAAGGGGGCTGGGGGAATTTCTCTGGTGTAAATGAATAGTTCTCTCTCTCTGATGAAGAGGAAGAACCTCATCAAAATGTTGTCTCTTCCCCTTCACAAAACCAGACCACATTCAAGTCAGATGAATGAGAATTGTCACACGCAAAATCATAATTACTCGCCTACATATTCCCTCCTGTGCTGGGGGATGACTTTATCAGGCATCTGATGGTCTGTTGTTGTGTGTTGGTTTGAGGTGGATCCTTTAAGCCCTTCTCTTGTCTGCTATCTGTGATTGTTGTATTCCAAGGGGGGTATCAGGGCTGAAAGGACTGAATCTAACAAACCTAATTATCATGCCTTAATTAGTATCAGGGGTAAACCTCGGTGGGACACCTGCAGACTTAATTTATATCCTGACAAGGTAGGTACAAGTGTTAATGTGCCGTATTTATAATAATGCCCTAAAGTGTGCAGAAAGAGCAGGAGGAAGCTCACCTCAACTTGTCCAGAACAATGTGAGAGGGAGGTAAATACAGTGAAAGGGTCAGAAGATCTCAGTGATCAGTTGACACACAGCAATAGTCACAAAACATGCCGTCTATGGCATTGATGAGTGAATAAGAGGGCCTACAGTTGTTTTCATATTTCACAAGGTGAAAACGTTAAAAAAGACAAAGCTTCTTGTGCTCGTGCTCCAGCAAACACATCATTGACACAGAAGGATCATCATGTTGTGTGTTATGCAACTATAAGAGCCCAACGGTGTCTAAGACCTCAGCTCAGAAATGCTGGCCTTCACAGAAAATTCTGTTACCACAAATAAATGGGCCAATTGATGTCCTATTAGTCAAAAATAGATGTGCCGTTTGTTGGTTGTGCAACCACAAGCATACCTTTGCAAACTAAAAAATAGGTTAGCAGGGCGACGAAGAAACTTGGGAAATTGTACATCTTGTGTACACTGGTTCTATGTACCGTTGCAAACCACTACAGACTTCCGCCAGGCCTCGCCGCTCTTTGCAAAGAATGCAGGCGGAGGACACATTTCCACTGATCTGCTTTCGTGGGCATGAATAAGTGTGTTAAGATGAGGGGCTTTAAGGTCACATGAAAAAGAAGGATGAAATATTTCAGTTTTTCAGCAATTTCTAAATAATTAAGCAGCAGTGTAGGCTGAAACCATTAAAATCCGAGTCTAACTGTGTGAATTGCAGTTTTCGATGTTGAAATACATGCTGCAAATTGGAAATGTTTAATTGACATGTGGACAATGTGTCACATAATTTAAAATTAGGCACCATTATTCATAAAAGATTGACATTTAGCTTTTTCATGCCACAAGTCATCTTTGACTTTTTACACCAGGTATATAGGTTAATTGGACTTTTCAATGAAAACCTTTATTGTCATCATAACTAGGAAATAGGCCTCTTAAACACTGTAGTTTTAAGCAAACCATATGAAATTGAAAAATAAAGCAGTTACTGACTCTCATACACGTTTATTCATTTCAGGTCTTTTGTCATCACAACTCACAACCCATATTACAGTTGAATCACATCACACATTGCGTGCATCCACCCATTGAAGTCACATTTTGGTGTCGGACATGGAAACATGAGTAGTAGGGAAATTATTCATCTTAGCATTTAAATTTTCTGCTTTTCTCAGTAGGAGGAAGATAGTAAACTTTAGCATGTTTTGGGCCAGGTGTTTCCCCTTTAATACATGCTGTTTAACCTTTTTTTAAGTTTTTCACTCTTGTTCACATCTTCATCTGTCTTCATTGCATATTTCGCACCGTGGGCGTGCCAGTGATTCACCCAATCACAGGACCACTTGAAAAGAGTGTCATGTAGCTTTTACATGCAGTTGGTTGACCTACTTCTCAGATGCTTGTTTTAAAATCCACATTGTAAATCTGTCAACAAGAGCAAGAAAGACAGATAAAAATGATTTACTGAATATTTGGAAATAGTAAAATCACTTTCATTGAGTCATCATGTTTGTCATTTAATGATGTATAATGGAGCATAATGACTGTTTTGATATTTTTTTCTGTTAAATGGATCAGATTTAATCATTTGACCTCACATGCTACATGCTTTGCCAACCTCGGATTGTGAGTTGTTTTGGTCCATGTTTTTCCTCTTTAATTTTTTTTTTCTTAGATATGAAAGCTCATGAAGGAACACTGATTCATGGCGTCATGTGATTTA
>CAAKHG010027577.1:0-15413 GCA_901007715.1 Dactylopterus volitans | reverse complement strand
ATTATTCATTCTTTTTCTCCCTGACGTAACCTGCACAAAGTCTGCGGCAGCTTATTCCAAAAAAAAAAAAAAAAAAAAAGAGAAAAAAAAAAAAGGGGGTGGGGGGGGGGGGGGGGGGGGGGGGGGGGGGGGGGGGGGGGGGGGGGGGGGGGGGGGGGGGGCCCTCAGCCAACATCAGCAGGAGGGAAAAAGAGGCACCTATAGAAATGAGAAAATATGCTTCTCACCACTGAGAAGATATCAAACATGACGGGAGATGCTCAGCCGAGCTTCCCCGACTCATCACAAGATTCAAAAGTTTATCGTTCTGTTTTAAATCTTCACACAGCCGAAAAACCTTTAACCCTGACGGAGATACGTATGCATATTTGTTGTTGTTGTTGCTATTGTTGCCTTTTTATGTTTGCCAGGAAGGAGAATTCAAAAGCGCAAACGTCTCCTGGAGTTCTGAGGAAGGCTGCAGCTATACGGTTGGTTCGTGCCATGTTTTGAGGGCAGATTCTGATTCAAAACCTCTGACTTTTTGCAAAGCAGAAAGAAGAAAAATCCAATCACTGCGGCTGCGGGGTGGATTAAGGGGAAATAAAATCTGTGATTAATGAAGGAATAATATGTAAGACTCAGAAAATACAGCTAAACCTGGCCGTGAAGATACTGTACATAAAACGCACTCCAGAGCTGAGTGAAACATGCGTGTAAAAGTTTGCAGTGCATGTGGCATTTATGCCCGAGTTAAAGGGCAAATCATCGTTCCGCATTGAAATTCAGACGCGCTACTTTCTACAAGCACACCTAAGTTTTCATTCGCGAATATGAACGAGCCGAGCAGCGGGCTGTTTTGATGATGCCGTCCAGGTAGAAAGTGTTGAAGCTCCGGGTGAATAATGCGCCAGCTGATAGAAATGTATGACTGCAGCCCTGCGTGACTTTATGTAACACAAATGTCAGAATCGGTAACTAGTCGGCGCATTAAAAGTGTCTTAGAGCCTGATTCGGAGTCTAGTTTATGTTGTGTGTAATAAGGATTCAAGGCGCCGAATGGAAGTTCATCTTTAGTAAAGGTTAATATGATATACATGCAGCCATGTTTCCTCTAGAATGTTCTCCATGTTCAGCATAGACGCGCCTTTAATGGCCCCTTTGATGCCCCGGTCTTGATGTTCTTGGTTTCCAGCTAGATGGAGGCCTTTGTAGCTACCACGGAGGCGCTGATGTGATCTGCCCAACTACTGACCACATTAATCAGATCAGGTATCAGCCAGATGTGACTGATCCATAATTAAACGTGTTTCTTTAAAAATCAATGGCACTATATAATTCATTGTCTCAGCGAGCGCTCAGTCACAGCTGACTTCCCGCTCCGTGTCCGGGGCTCCGACGTTCTCCTGCGTCTCATTGTCTGTCATATTCCATTGAAATAATAATTGAATCTGCCGATGCTTTAGTCGTGTAAGAGAAGAAAGAGTCGAATTGCTACATCCCAAATAGACACTGACTCTCCAACAAAATAGTTGCGGGTGTCTTCGAAGGAAAGGTCAGCTTGTGGGATTTCGCGACCCGTGGTGGTGAATCCTCTCGTTGTAAAATGTGCGGCGGTGGTCAGCTGTTGTTGCAGAGCCGCTTCCTGAGTGACATCAGTAAATGGTTGTAATCTATTTGCGTTATTGTCCCAATGTTCATTTTTTCCCCCGGACTCTGAAGCACTGATTCCCCATTTGGAGTCAAATAAGTGTCCTTGGGTGGTCGGGAAAAGATGATCGACAGTAACTCTGACCAATCATCCAACCATCTGATTACTCGGCACATTCAAAAACCACGCGAGAGATTGTCATTTTTCCAGTTTGCTCCTCAACACTTCCCCAGAGGAACCATTTTTCATTATTTGCTTTGCTGAGGGGGGTCCTGGGTCATACTTCCCGTCACTTGGAAGACCACCTCCATGCTTCATACTTTCAATTTCAATTACCAGCTGACAGAAAACAAGGACTGGCGTGAGGCAGCCCTACTTTGACCATTTTTAAACCCATATTACCGTTTTAGAGAATTTGTCTATTCTGGGCTACTGTACTATCATGGTGGGCTCTGGAGAAGGCTGTGTAAGAAGGCTTCTGGAACTTCGTCTTATCTACCTCGACTTGTCAAATAAGTGGCTGGAAGCGTAAAAAAAGAGAAGGGCACCCTGAGGGGCTCCAGCTGAGCAGAGGAAAACACACAGATTCTGAGTTCTACGTGATCAAACGCAAATTAAAACATAATTCATAGACTGGCAGTGGTCCATCAACCTGAAGGGAGTAACTGAAAAAGGCAAGACTTGAGCGTTGGATATTGAAGTATCAAGGACAGTCTAACTTTAATATTTCATAGCATATATCCCCATCTTAACTTGATGTCCTTTCCTGCGGTGCCAGTAATTTGAGCTAATTAAAAAATATAAATGGCGAAAATAAGTAGAAAAAAAAAAACTAAATTAATGGATTAAACCCATAGACTGAATATAATGTGGACAACGTGCCTCCACTTCTCTCTGTTGTACAAAAAAAATGATGCCAAAACATCCTGGATACAGACGCTGCCATCAGCAGAGCAGCAATCAGGAAATGGAGCCACTGTAATGAGGTGCCCTGCCCGACTGCCATCGCGAGTGGCTGGTTTACCATTTAAAAACATTTTCACCACTTAAAACAGACGGTAGCAGTTAAAGAAAGTTATAGAAAGCGTTGCATGTCCTTTTGCTCACATTCCTGTCATAGCCTGAAGTAACTCGTAAGCATAAAAACATCGCACTCGCGCAGATAACAAAACAAAACAAAAAACTACCGAATGTGACAGAAACTATCTTTGGGAAAAAAAAATATTGTGAAGAGAACTTTGATATTTTAGTTTTGCCCAAGTCCTGCTCACTAATATGGAGGAGGCAGGGTTTATCGCCTACACTGCAGCCAACCACCAGGGGGCGATTGAGCTCTTCTGGCTCCATTTTGGAGGAGCTGTCATGCTGCCGATTTTATACATAAGGTATGCCTCTGATTTAAACATCTAACGAGCATCATCTTGGTGCGGAATAAGAAATGACACACGAGTGAATGATCCAGCATGCTCGACTTCTTTTTCGCATCAATTCTCCAATTAAACACATCAGTCCACCAGCTCATGCTTTGTATTTTTCCCAATGAAAAGAAGTGGCGGCACTGTGGGAGTGATGTCATTCTATAGTCTTGGCATGTTTTTTTTTTTTTTTTTTCCCTTCTCCTCTGGGCTTTACATGTATCAATGTGTGTCTGACATGGAGAATATTCCTCTCATGATTCTCCTTAATGAAAAAACATCACAGGAATAACCACACTGAACGCACTGATTATACACTCATGGATGTGGCGCTTCATGTGGTAAAAAGGGAGAGAGGAGCTTAAAAAAAAAAAACTTAAGTTTCATAATCTTGATGTATTGAAATGGCAACCAATGAGACAATAAATAAGAGTAGATCATATTGGGGCAGCCAAAGGGTCTGTCCTCTAATTCAGCTCATATAGCCAGCGGGGAGACAAAAAGACTGGACCAAAGATGGCTTAAATCACACACTCTCACACACGCGCACACACACCCGAGGGCGTGAGAGTGAGAGGAGGGCCAGGGCCGAGTCGGAGGAATTAATTGAGGTAGTTTGTTTCACAGCGGGGAGTCTATTAAATGCCGTGTCACCACTGGGGCCACGGGGAGTAGCACGCTCACGCTGACAGGGAGGGAGGGGGAGCTTGTCGTTGAGTCTCATGCCAGTATAAGCCATTCCTCTAAAATCAGCGCTCACATCTCACCTCATTCATCTCCCGCTCCATCCTTCCCTTTTCCTCTCCTTCTTTTCCACCGTCCGCAGCCTCGCGGTCAGCGTCCCCTCCGTTCTTCCTTGGCTTTTCCTGCCCCCGTTCTCCCCTCCCTCTTGTCTTTCATTCTTTCTTTTTCGGATGGTTCGCCTGCTGCTCCTCCTTTTGCCTTAGTGTGTCCGCTAATCTGGAGTCGCAGCGGTCGTTTGTTAACGCGCAGATGCTAAAATCTAGCAGTCACGCCGACATAAGCCGCTTTCCAGCAGTGGGAAAGGCTCTGATTGGCATTAGGTCAAGGGTTAAAGGACTCTGCAATGGTTTTTGTTTTTTGTTTTTTTATCAGCTCACCTCCGATCAGCTGCAGGGAGGTCACACCCGGGTGAAACTGCAAACTTACGGGTTGACGTTAGCCTAACGTGCCAATGTGGCGCCTGTAAATCGGGGCTTTAAACAGACGCTGGGAGACGGGCATTACCGGTTTTGCCCTCTCTTTGCCATCGCAGCCACAATCTCCGTCCGCCTTCGTCTCATCGGCGCTCGAATGTCATCCGGCCTGCGCTGGGACTGTATCATTCGAAAAGGGGACGAGAGTAGAAAGTATGGGACAAACAGGGTTGACCACCGTCTCCGTGGCTTTCATGCTCTTTTCTATTATTTATGTCGCTGTGCTCTGGCACGGCGATGAAGTCGTCCACGTGAAGAGAAAACAGTCACGCAACGCGGAGGCTGGCCATCGGTGTCGGTAAGGGGTCACTTGCCAATTGTTAACGGGTTTACCTGCGTTTAAAAAAACTTTGCTTTTAAACGCTAAATTTAGTGAGAAAGCAGTAAGAGCGACGAGCGGCTTCTTCACCTCCTCCACCTACGTCCTCTGCAGTCTTTCCACCTCTGCTCTGATGTCTGTACTGAGAATTACGAACTGCTGTCTAGTCCATAAAGCGCGCAAGAGCAGGGACGCCAATGGAAGAGCCGCCATTCTCCCTGTTACAAAGCACCTATTACCAGCACCCATAGAACATTATCAAAAGTTTTCCTACAGACTGCTTGGATTATGTCTCCTGCAGGGATGGGAGGGAAATCTGGGCAGACGTACCCGCGATCCCACTCCCTCTCGCTCCCTGGCTAGTAATATCAACTGGCAAGCGCCCTGCCCAATCAAATTAAATTCATCCAAGACAAGCCAAAAAGTGATGCTTGGGTGGGGTGGGAGGGATAATGGAGTTTGGGAGAACTCACAGCTGGATGTGACAGAAGACAGAGATCAAGAAGCAGAGACGTGTAAAGTTAATGAGAAGAAGATGATGAAAAAGAGAAAGATAACAGCATGAAGGATTTGAATTTTTCTTTACCCATTCTCTCTTTTCTCTTCATCAAATAAACATCCTGCCTCCTAAGAAGAGCTTGTGGTGACAAGGATCTACAAAACTGCCAAAGTAAGAAATAACGGTCATAAAAAGTTGACCAAACACAGCAACTTCTTAACCCTTCGGGAGCCATAGCAACTCTTTATGACTTTCACTGAAGTATAAAATGTCCCTCCAGCAGTGGAGGAGACTCGCTACAAGGTACACAAAGGTTAATCACGACTGCGAATTAGCATATAAACGAAATTTGTTAGAAGCGGGGTTTGGATTTTAGGGACATGAGTGGTCATAGCTGAGTTGTTCCCGTGTGAGTGTTGTTGAGGAGGTAATGAAAAAAGCAGCAGCTAAAAGTTAAGTGAGAAAAAGCTGCCCGGAAACAAGTGTGTATCCGGGGTCTGTGAATATGTGTGTGTGTGTGTGTGCGTGTGCTGCATAACCATTAGATGTGTGTTGGAAAAGAGAAAAGGCTGCGCTCAGTTTTGTTTTACATAAAGAAGTTTTCCTCATTTATCTTTCGGATTGCTCTCCAGCCGTGAGTCAGAGCAGGAAGCCGTTTCCAAGACGTTACGTTCCTATACTGATAAATCGTCTGAAAGCGGCCGCCTCATTCATTTGAGCAGCGTTGATGCAGTGGTGGGATGACAATGATGGGGAGTTCCTGGCGAAACAGTGCGGGGTTGTCAGCGGAAAAAAAAAAAAAAAGCTAAATGGGTCTCAACTTTTGCTGCCACAGAGTGTGACATCATCTGGAGGAGGAGCTGTGTCACTTGCAAGCGGCCATTCCTGAAAAAAAAAATCGCAATACATTGCAAGTACAATCATGGAAGACGGCACTGGCCGCCATTGGTAACCTTACAGAGTTGTAAAATCCTATTTGTGGCTATTACAAACTGTTTTTGGTCTCGAGCAAAAGCTGCCGCCAGACCATTGCCCGTCATTGATATTTATATGCAGTCACCAGCCACTTTATTAGGTACACTTTACGAGCAGGGTGTCGCCAATAAAAGGTCCTCTGCTGCTGTGGCACATCTGCTCCAAGGTTCAACATTTTGTGTGTTCGGAGATGCTCTTCTGCAGACCTCGGTTGAAATGAGCGGCTACCTGACTAACTCGCGAATTTCCAGCATTACCAGTATCTCTTCTGACCTTTGGCATCAACAAGGCCAGAGAACATCACTGGATACCTGCTCTTTATGGGATCATCCTCTGTAAACCCTTGAGATCAGCAGCTGTCTGACCACCACCAATAACAAAGTCACTCAAACCCCCTTTCTTCCTCATTGTGATGCTCGGCTTGACCTTCGGATGAACGCCTTGACCATGTCCGCATGCCTAAATGCGTTGAGTTGCTGCCACGTGATTGGCTGATTAGATGAAGCAGTTGAACGGCTGTACCAAATAGAGTGGCCAGTGAGAGCACCTTAAAACGTTCTGGATAGGTGTTAATTTATGACTGCAAAATCTACCTTTTTAATTAGCAAAATAAGAACCAGGCCGATGATTAGGTTGCTCGGGACGTCAGAGAGCGATGATATACAGAACAATGATGTCCACCTGAACTCAAGTGGCACTCCTCACAGCCAAATGCAGAAAACAAGGCAGAGAAAACAATTCAGAACGTGACTTTGCCTCAGCCGCCCAGTTGCGAGGATTTGCTTCACCTTCTGTGATAGTAAACTGAATATATTTTGGGCTTAATTGGACAAACAACCAAATGCTTGAAATTCCAGGCGACGCCGCTGACGGAATACGATGTAATGAAACTTCTGTACATATGAAATGATGCATCGCACCATGTTAATTACTGTGATTGCTGCAGCCATAAAACATTATGCCACTGGTTTGCATATTTAAAGCCGTGTAAGCGCCACACGAATTTGAGTGGGAAATTCAGAGAAAAATGAGTTCAGGTTTTTTTTTTTAAGTCATTTATCCTGATGTTGACATCAAAAAATTCGCGTGACCTTTTGAACAAGGCGCACTTGCTGCGCTGAACAAAGACGGACCTCAAGCCCTGCAACTTCATCTACCTTTTTGACATCACTCACCAACAGCTGTCTCGTGCAATTGAGTGCATATACGACTGTGTGTGTGTGTCTGTGCGCGCGTGTGTGTGTGTGTTGCCGAATGTTTGTGTATTCTGAGGGAAAGGAAGGACACTAGCAGTCAGCGCTGGGCAGCCAGGCAGTGTCCAGATGCTACATGAGGTAAATAAAAGCTGGCTGAATAATGTATGCCCTGGATGCTGCCAGCTTCCTCCTGATGCCTTCTAAAGTAAAAGTGCAGATGTGGAAACACACGCAGAAGCGCCGATTGCACATGTGCGCGCATCTCCGCCTCCGTGACACGTGTTAAGATGGCGCCTGGCGACTGTACGCTTTGGTAATTTAATTAAAAGCACCAATTACGTCAAAAAACTTTGCGTATGTGTGTGTCTTTTCATGGTGCCATATGCAGCTCTCCTTGCGCCGGGCCAATTCGTGTAATTGATTTGGACATGTTGAGAAGAGGCCGTTAAAGTAAATAGTTGGGCCAAAAAAAAAGGAAAAAAAAAAAAAAAGGAGGCATCTGGTCGTCTCTAAACCGAAGTAACACAATTACAGCACGACCAGCTCAACCCGTCCAGCCCCTGTCTGTGCTGAGTAGCCAGGCAGCAACAAAAACGGAGCAGAGCCTCCAGACGTGAGGACGACGACTCGACTCATGCGCCCCAAACCGGTTCTCCAATATGGCGGTCGTTTAATGTTATCAATGCTTACTCTTTTCATTTCTCCTTTTTTAGCCCCTGCCAGTGCTGCGACTGGGCACAGCAACAACTCCATCGCCGCCGCTGCATCTGCCTGCTCTGACACTAGCCTCCCACTAATTAGCAATTAGCAACAATTGTACTGCAAACCTGGAGTTAGCTGGCGATACGAAGATCCAGCCGAACAGTTATTAGTCCCATCATGGAGAGGCGGGGGAGGCAACGATCAGCTTTTTATGCCGCTGAGTGGAGTTTTAAACAGTTTTTGAGGCGTTAGCTGGGCTTCTGGACCAATTTGGAGAGGACGTCTTCTCCATGTTTGCTCTGCGTGATTTTCAATCACTTTTCCAGAGGAGGACAAACATTACGAACCTGCATCTACGGGTCTTGACCACCAGTAGTTAATTCAAATTATACAACGGTCTGGGTGGATGCTCTTCTCTGATTGGCCAGCAATCACACATTCACAGCGTACAATGCACACAGGCGGCCTCAAATTTAATCAGTGTAAATTAATTCGCAGCCAACCTGTAACTGATGGGCACAGCTTTCGAAGCTTCGTAATTAGCTCAACTAGTTAGCAACTTGTAGCAAACTTGCTAAGCTGAGCTAACAACAGACGGAAAAAACCACCAATATTTTAACATTCCTTTCATTTTGTCTGGAGCATCCAAAAGGTTTGACGAAGTGGACGCGGCCTAATTTTAATACTTCGTAGCAAGTTCCAGCAATTTACGATTTACAGCGATGCCGCCATGACTTTCGTCCTCCCCACTCCAGTGAAATTCACATCCTCCATCACGACAAGACAAAGAGGCTGGAATTATTTCTTGCCATTGCAACAGTAAGATCTGGCTTCAAAACCTTCCATTTTGAAGTATAAGCATCCGTGAAAAATTTGTTTGATTTTATGTTTCATGGCATAACTGGGATAATCGGTGCCTCGCTGTACATTACATGGTTTTGAGGCATCGCATGGAGGCGAACGTGAATTGATAATTATCCTTTTCATGAATAATGAAAAACAGACATTGCTGACCTTGTTGTTTACGCCAGCAGCTGTTTGCACGGTTACATTCTGCTACTAATCAACCAGCCTTGAGCTTCCTGTTTGCACTAGCACTTTTATTGTAATTGATTGGTCCTATGGCTTTTAAGGCATGTTGGTGTGGATGGAGATTATTTCTATAACTGTGCTAAAACTCACCAGATTATTTTTTATTTCTAAATTAAGACTGTTTTTAAAATGAATTATGTCATTGCCTTAATTCATTGAACAAGTCTTTGGTGATTTACAGTAACTCATTAGTGCTCCAATTTGGTCATTAGCAGATATAAATTGCATAAATCCAATAACCGTTCAGTCTTTTAAGTGAAACCACCCATTTTAAGGCTTTTGATTATATATATTTGCGTGTTGGGTCATGACGAGCCCGTCAGCCAAGGACTCAAACAGCTATTGGCAAAACATTTGCATATGCTTGACTCAAATCACGTTTGAATCGGTTGGTTATGTGATTGGACAGACGCTGGCAAGGGAGAGAGCGCACATGACTGAGAGACATACACACAGTCTTCCAATCATCCATGACTGCTTCGGCATCAAGCTGAAGACATTTTATCCAACCGTGTCTGTGATTATTGTTGGTGAATCTGGTTCCACGTGAACAAGGATAGGCTTGAGATGCCGGGTATCAAAACCTGATGTTAACAGACACCTCCCTTCACTCGCCATACCGCCCCCCCTGGAAGTCCGACTCCATCGAGTGCAATCCCTGACCCCTTCATGGTGTGGATGATATACATCTCAGGTAGTGGTCAGGGCATCTATTATGAATGAGAAGCACACACTGCTGCTAGCACTGGTAATGGATGGGCTGGACTGAGGGCTGGCCACACACACACATGTGCGCGCGCAAGCGCACACACCCACTGGCTAGGAATAGGCACACTAAGTCATGTTTGGGGCTATAGCTTAGCTGACAGCTCCTGCACATTCAGCACGGCCTGTCCGATTTGTTTCTTGCCAACGGAGACAAAATGTAAGAAAGGAGGGGAAAGGAGCTGAAAGACAAGGAAGATGGCGTCCGGAGGAGGGAGGGCAGGAGATGCAGAAGTGTGAAGAATGCATTTAAGTCTTATTTGTTTGATTGTGTGTCCTTTTCTGCCAGAATTACTTTTACTTTAATACTGTTACGCACATAATGTGCATGGTCTTTTCAGCACCTGCCAAATATTTTGATGATCTTGTTGACTATTATTTACCATTTGCGTTTATTCCCAGTGTAATGGCGAAGCTGGTATTATTATCTGTACCACCTGTATCACCTCAATTGATGCTGTCGGTAGAAATACAGTGGAAACTATTTCTACTAATATCTGGAGAGGGGATTTACTGAGACTAAGCAACCCGTTTACAAAATTTTTAGATGGATCATAATAAAATAAAAGGGGCTCCATTAGGTCACTTCCACCATGCAGCCAAATTCAGTTCCGGAAGCCACGCATTAGAACTAACAACATAAGTCATATCGAATGCAACACAGCAGAGCTTCAAAATGAGCACCACAAAGTGAATAATGGGCCAAAATAGAGGACATGCAATTGCAAGCCCACATATTTTTCACAAAACACCCAAACAAAACATAACTGAATCTTTACATTTAAAATCGATGAGCTATTGAATCAGGTACTTTTTTTTTTCCTTTTTGTTTTTTTTTTTTTCCCACTGTTGCATAAATATGAATGAATGTCTCTACTTTCCACCCTTTACTTGCAGGAGCCCTGTGCCAACTACCTAAACGTAAGAGTTACCAAAATCAGTAAGCTATCATGTGGATTTTTTGGTGCTGTCCTCAACTCTTGTCAGTGAAAACACAAAAATTAGTGTAAAATACCAAAAATAATAATAAAAAAAACTATACTGCTTGGTGGAAACAGGGCTTTTGTGTGTCTGCTTCTGTAACTCCCAGTGTCACCAAAATAAACAAGATGCTCTTCATAAGACAGGAAATGAAGACTATAGAAGATCCAAAACAAACTCAAACATGTGCAGGAAAGAGATATGTGAACATGAGACAGATCCCATCAATCACTTGCCATTTAGACAGCTAGAAAAGCAGTCATAAATCAGATTATGACACAGTGTCGGAATTCAAACGCACACAAACACGCACAAAGCAAAGAGTGATAATATAGATGGGCTTACTTAAAGAGGAGAAGGGAGATGTGGGTTAAATGAAGGACAACAAGATAATCTCTTATCATTCATTTTGATTCCCTCCATTTCTGAATCCCTCTCATGCTTTCTTCAGTCATCTATTCCACAAACTCCTATAACACCTCCATATAATCTATTTCCTATGAGGGCAAAAGGCTGGATTTAATCCTTGAGTGCCAGTGTGACCTTTGACCTCGCCTGCACCCCATTACTCACAGCCATCCATTTCCATGACCCCGGTGAAGTCGTGACCTCTGACTCGGGGCTCAAAAGAAGTGGTCGAGGTGGGAGGTCACAGATGGAAGCCGGTTGGCCACGAATAGAGATCAAATCAACATTAGGAGCACCCTTGGGATCCATTTGATTGAGGTTCTGTTCTGGTTCATTGTGCTGCTTTGTGTTGCCATGAGCATAACGCCATAAAGCCCAGACATTGTCCAGTCGGTGTGGACAGAGGTCAATCCCCGATCAACTTTCACGGTCAGTGTTTTGCTGTCGGAGCACAGCAAACACTCGGCTGAGGTTAAAAGGGAACCGGCCGAATCAAACCTGCAGTTTTTAAGTTGCCAGTGTAGCATAAGAGATTTCAGTCCGGTCGGCGAGTGAGTGACACTGGCCTAACTAGTACTGGCCGAACTGGTACTGGCCCACAGCGCAGAGCAGCGGTCTGGTGACGAAAGTTGACAGGTTTACCCGACATCTGTCCAAAAAAAAAAAACAAACAAACCTAAATGGCCCTTTGTCATACCCAGGAAGAATAAATGGCTGACAAGTAAACTTTACTGCTGTATACTGTTCCAAGACGGTGCCCGTGTCATACCAATGACAAGTGGCCATAAGGTGCAAATGCTTAAAATGTTCCTCTGTGATTTTGAAAAAAAAACTGTCCTTCCCTTGATGGACGGGCTAAGCTTCTTTCGATTTCCTGCACACATTTAACTTCGATGGCTCATATAGTGAAAACACAGCAAATTATTTGGGAATGTGCCTGGTGCTCGGAAAGAAAAGGGTCTTTGTGGGTCAGCGGGTGCCACATGACCCATAGGCCACTACCCCAAAATCACCTAAAATTCCATCATCAACAAGAACCCATTCAAACAACGTTCCGAGCCATTTCCTCCAACCTTCAGGGAAGGTCTGATTAAGCTGAGGAACAAAAACACTCTGTTCAGGAAATATAACGGTTTGGGCTTCAAATAAATACTTTGGGTGAAGGGACAAGTGTGGTTTCTCGAAACCCTGTCTAGACTCGCAGTGGTAAATGATCAACTACAGCAGTCACCATTCACAGCTTCCTACGGGGATCAAATTGTGGCTTCCTACAGCTACATTTTTCTCACACTATACTGATATCATCTGAATGTCCTGCGGTGATGATCGCAACAGCGGATAGATGGCATCTGTCACTTAACGTCGGTGCGGGTAATTTTTGCTGCTCGGATCTAAGAACTTGGGCTGCTCTTGGTGGGTCAGCCTCCCCAACACTGTCCCTATGCTCCTGTCACGTTATTACAGCCCTGTTCCCCGACACCAATGCAACCCGTCAACATGCCCCTGCTAAAAGGCTGCATGTTCCTGTTGACTGACACACTTCCTCAAATTTCACTCCAGTCTGACATCGAGTTTATGTTTCAAAGACCTTCCAATAACCACGCGCTTCAATTACGATCGCTGCCTGCGCCGCATGGATTCAGTTGCGGGAAACGAACGCGCTTGAAGCTGCAGTGAATGTGGCGGCGTTTGTGCAAAACAGAGGGAGAACTGACAACAGAGCAAATCTGATTGTAGTACAAAGCAAGTTTAGGTAAAGGCCTCCATGAGCATTTCCAACTTAAACGTAGGCGCACAAGAAACGTACATTCTCATCATATTTGAAAACTGTCATGTGTGTAATATTAATATAAAGATGACTTCTTTTCATTATCTTTTTTTTTTTTTTTTGACACCAGCCACAATACTTAAGAAAGGAGTGACAATGTCTCTGCAGTGTGGGATGAAAATGCACCGACGCCTCTGGAAGCTGTTGTGCCACAGTTGTGCGCTGGTTATAATTAATATCATTCCCTTATGATGATACATCTAATAAAGCATGAGAGGTTTCATATGTAGAAGAGCAGCACATGACATGAGAGAGAGAATCTAACTGGAGAAACCAAGAGAGGCGATGTGCATATACATGCACGGCAAGAGAAAGAGATCAATGGATAGATCCCTAGTAGTTGAAAGAGCATATCTCTCTATGCTGTAATTCACATATATAATTCATCTGGCACAACATGGAAAAGGAGAGCGAGCCAGAGCGCACTTCAGAGGAAAGATAACGTATTCCTCTCCTAGCCAGGAGGATGGAGAGATGTGAGGAGGTAAAGAGAGGTGACAGAACTGGAGTGGGAATCACAAGACGGATTTTATGGAATAAAAGACCGTCTGAACACAAAGGCGATGAAAAAGGGGCCGGCAGAGAACGAGGGATTTACTCAAAAATGCGGAGGACCTGGAAAATTTAGATCTGCCTCCCGAAGCAATGTGCGACGCAAATTACTGAGCCTTATCTGAGCCAGCTGGAGGAGCAAAAAAAAAAAATAAAAAATTCAAAAGAGGTGTCATTGTCAGAAGGCAGCATGGCTTAACAACATGTCCTGCACAATTGTCCAGATTCACAGTATTCCCCCTGAATATGCGCAGCCCGTGCACACAAATGCGCACATCTCCGCTGATGAGGTATAAAGCAGACTTCTCGGAATTGGTTCAATGAATCACGCAAGCTCACACTTCCTGTTCTCTTAAGATGCGAAAGGTCAGTGCAGCAGCGGTATGCAAGTGTTCTGTTTAAGGGCCATAAAACGATATTTCTTGCGGTTTTGTTTTTTTTCTGTTTTTTACCTGAAAAGACTCTTGAACCCACCGCAGTTTCACGGAAACAACCTCAAACCAATATCCCACAGATCTGCACCGCTGCCCGTGTTCCCGGGGTCTACAAAGGTAAAAGCACAAAAAAAAAGAAGAAGAAAGAAACAAAGAAAAAAAAAAGAAAAAGGAAAGAGCAGCAGAGTGCCAACAAGTTCATCATGCTCAGTTACATTTACAGGGACTGGAAATGGAATTGGTACCAACCAAACGCACCCTACCCAATTTGGTAATTTTATTGGCCTGACATATTGATGCATAATAGCAATCCCTCACTCCTTCAAGCCATGGATATTGATCACAGTCCGCCTTCCATTAGGAAGGTGAAAGAACAAAAACCCATTTGAAAGCTATTGGATCCATAAAATAAGGGCAGCAGTTATCCAGCATGAAATGAGGAGGTGGACCTCGAACTCCCTCTTTCATTATCTTTTTGTAACTCGTTTTATACAACTACTTCCTGAGCCTCTCTTCATCTCTCTGATAATTATATTTTTATTCCTCAGTCCTATTCACTGACTGAAGCATTTACTATTGTTACTATTCATTTTTTTTTTTTTTTTTACCATGCTCTTTTTTTTTCCAACTCCAGTATTTTGCACAGCGTCTTTATCTGTTGTCATCGCTGAAATTAACGCAGGCGCAATTCGCTCAGCAGCCGATCTCATAGGTCTGCCTCACTAAAACTGCGTTGCAAGTGGTACATATTTATAATCTTAAGTTTCCAGGAACAGTAGCGTCAAATTAACCTGCGAGTTAATGGTGTGATACTGTTGGCGTATTTGGTGAAATGACTGGTTAGCAGTTCCTTCTTCATCACAGTGGATCCTCTCAAGATTTCTACAGTTGTCTTGATCTCACAGAAAGACTGCAAGCTCTGTTCTGCAGCATTTCTCATCTGGAATTAGTGAATGTTTCTTTTTTTTTTTTATTATTGGTGATTAGCATCTTTTAATATCAAAGCAGTGGAGATGGTTGGGTCTGGATGCACCGCAAGCGTAAAGAGGCAATAGATGTCTTTTTACTTTAACCCATCGTGAACACAATCAGTGTCTTGTCTGGTAAACTAAGCCAAGCCCAACCAGAAACATTTATATCATAATGATAAGTCAGAAAAAAAAAATCTAGCATGTTGTCACTTTAAGAAAAGTATATAAAATGAGAGAAAAAAACAGCAAACTGAGAGAAAAAAGTCTGTCGCACTTTGCAAATCCCTGCTTCTTAACTCACGTTTGCATAAATGCATTGTATAAGTGCATCTTTTCTCAGGTTTTTGGGAAGAGCTGACAAAGTTTGATCCTGTAACGTTAAAAAAAAAAAAAAAAAAAAAAAAAAAAACCTCAAAAAAAAAAAAAAAA
>CAAKHG010027576.1:6166-19576 GCA_901007715.1 Dactylopterus volitans | reverse complement strand
CTTTGAGGGACATTTCCTCACATGACCAGTCTAAAAGTGTAACCACATTAGCGTGTGTGTGTGTGTGTGTGTGTGTGTGTGTGTGTGTGTGTGTGTGTGTGTGTGTGTTTGAGTGTGTTCATGAGTCTGTACGTGAGGGTGAAATTACAGAGCCGTATGTGGTTAATTGAACGGGGAGGTTTGTGCTTACTCTCTGCCTCCCGGATCTCCTTACAGCCAGACTCAAATAAAAAATTCACCAGTTTCACTTTCTGCCTCCTGTAGCCCCTCAGCCCGGCTCTGTCGGCTGGGTTTCTGGGCTTGTCGCCTGCCGTATCTGCTGCCAAAACATGGGACCAAAAATAGAGAACAAAGTTGAATTAAAGTCCATTTTTTTATCAAGCAGCTTCTATCCTCAGGATGTTTGGGATCTGAGCTGGGCGGACAAGAAAAGCTATCTAATTAGGTCTCCTATCACATAAATATTGCAATATGTATTTGGGCTTTGGCCACCTTTTTTTCAGATTATAACTTGCATTTAAAGAATGAGTGCAGTTTTGTCACTCTGTATCAGTCAACAGTGAGGGGTGGAAAATGAGGATGAAAAGTGCTTGGGATTGACGATGAAATATTCATGAATCAAATTTGAATAAGCTACAAAATAGACAGCTACCGGATTTGTAGGTAGGCTGCTCAGCAAGAATATTTTGGTAAGTCTTTAAAGGGATCCCTAGAAGTATTGAGTCCCGAGCTATTTTGGTGGTAGCTTACAGTACACGCGTGCCAGTCAAAAGCTTCTGAGGTTTTAGGCAAAGTACGCAGACACCTCGCTCAGAAGTTCAGATAAATATACATTTGCATCCTTCCAGCCTTGCGAATATTCAAAGTGCTTCCACAGTCATTAAACTGGAGTTATTTCAACATGTTGCTGTTGCAGCAATATGCTTCCAGCCTGTCTGCTCCAGGAACGCTGCGATTAACCTAAATATGCTCTGTAATCAAAGCAGAGGATCAGGTCAGTGTTGCTTTAGGAGATTGCATTTTTACAAGCAAGAAGTAAACCAGGTGAATGTTACGATGCTTGTCACTATATATATTTCATCCTATATATGAACCCCTCTCTTTCTCTGGGATTTTCCCTGAACTGTAATATCGTGCCTTGTTTTTATTGTTCCTATCCCCACCAACGCCACCATCACCGTCACCAATCTGACATGGCACTTTGACATGAAGTTTATTTGCCTCGCTGATGCGCCGGTAGGTTGCAAAAATAGTGAAGCAGACAAAACTCAGAATATAAAACCTTTCGTGACAACATATTTCTTTCATTAAAAGATGGACTGCTGAGAGCAGCGACATCACCGCTGGCCTCAGAACTCGGCGCTCTGCTGAAGTGGGCCAAACTGACCCCCGACAGCAGCAGTGCGGGGAAAGGTGGCTTAAGGTCACTAAATTAGTATGTACCAGATTAGAAAAAGTTAATTTACCATGATATTCCTCTGAAATGTTTGGTCAAGCACAAGCGGCCCCTCTCCTGTTTGTCACGAAAGATTAGAGCACACACGGTTGAGTCGCCCGCGTTGAAATTACAAGTGTTCCTAAAGAAATTAAGTTAAACAGCCTAACGCTCCTGTGAGATGCTGCTGTGCTATGATGTCATAGACCAAAGTTGACACAGCTGGAGTGAAGTTTCATGGCAGTCGATTTAATAATGTGTAGAAATGGAAAATGTAAGGGACCGATAGAACGACATGAGAATATGTAGCAGTGTAATAAGGGAATATCAAATGTATGAAGACAATTGATTTTGTGGCCACTTGGGGAAAGCGGAACACAAGTTGTGAACACAACACTGACATATGTCTGCATATTCTCATTTGTCCAGGTCACGGGTATCTAAAGAAATTGAATTGGGTCAACTGGAGTTGATTATATGTCTGGAAGACGTTTGGCCCCTTATCCAAGAGGGCTTCATCACTTCATGCTGTTCACAAGACTGGAAACTAGTCTAACTGGTGGCGGGGGAGTTCCCAAATTTAAAGCTCAGTGGGAGTGTCCACTGTCTTAGGTGCCGACGACAGGTGGGCTCAGGGTGTACCTGGTTAGTGCGCCATTGCGTTGTAACGACTGTTGTTGCAGTCGTTACGGGTACACGTCAGAATCATTAGCGTCATATGAGGTTATTCGTGACTCCTCCATGACTCTTTGATGACCTGTTAGATCCTAGTTTTTTTGGCAATAATGAAAGGACAACAGCGTGTTAACGAAGCCCACTTGGATAAGGGATGAAACGTCTTTCAGACACAGAACTAAGTCCAGTTGACCTGATACAATTTCACGAGAAACGCTGACATATTTATTGACTTTTAAGTTGGCATGGCAAACTCATTATCAGCTAACTGCTTATTAAAACATCCGTCAATTTCAAAGCAACATTATTATTGCTTGGTAGTGATTTTTCTGTATTTTGCTATTTAGCAGTTAAATATAACTATATTTCCCAGCTGAAAGTGAGCAGACAGCGGGCTTAAAAAAATCACTCCATGAAAAGCTCTAATGTTTTTAATGTTTTGGGGGTTTTTTCTATCTGCTTTGCTTGTCGAGTTAAGAGAAGATTAACACCACTTTTCTGTCTGTAAGCTAAAGCTACAACCTGAAAGTTGTTATCATAGCTTAGCATAAATATCCGTGGACGGGGAAATAGTGATACTCTGTTCCAGTGCAACAAAATCCATTACCAGCACATTTGAAACATGCTAATGAACACAGTACACTTACTGATCACTTTATTAGGTGCGCTTGTATCAACGTAGATATTAAATCAGCCAATCACAAAGCAGTGCCTCTGCTCAAGTTCAAGCCGAGGATCAGAATGGGGAAGAAAGGTTATTTTAGTCACTTTGACCATGGCATGGTTGTTGGTGCCGGACGGGTCATTCTGAGTCTTTCAGCAACTGCTGAGCTACTGGGATTTTTGCACAGAAACATCTCCAGGGTTCTAGGTAATAATGACTTGTTGATGACCAGAGGTCAGAGGCCGATGGCCAGGCTTGTTGGAGCTGATAGAAAGACAACAGTTGCTCAGTTCACCACTTTTTTCAATTGAGGTCTGCAGAAGAGCATCTCTGAGTGCACGACATGTCAAGTGTTGAAGCAGATGGGCTCCAGCAGCAGATGACCACACTGGGCGCCGCCCCTGTCAGCTAAACACAGGAAACTGATGTTAGAACTTGCTCAGGTTCGACAAAATGGGAAAATAGAAGTTTGGAAAAATGATGCCTGGGCAGATTAATCTCGATTTCTGCTGCAACATGTGGATGGTTAGGTCAGAAATTGGCGTACAGAACATGAAAGCATGGATATAGCCTGCCTCGTACCCATGGTTCTGGCTGCTGGTGGTTGTGTAGCGGTGTGGGGGATATGTTTTTGGCACTTTTTTGGGCCTTTTAATACCAGTTGAGCATTGTTTAAATCCCCCAGCCTAATTGAGTATTGTTGCTGACCATGTCCATCACTTTATGGCCACAGTGTTACCATCTTCTGATGGCTGCTTACAGCGGAACAACACGCCATGTCACAAAACTCATATCATCTCAAATTGGTCTCTTGAAGATGACAATGAGTTCACTCTACTAAAATGGCCTCAGTCACCAGATCTCAAACCAATAGAGCACTTTTGGTACACGGTGGAACGGGAGATTCACATTATGGATGTGCAGCCAACAAAGCTGGAGAAACTGCGTGATGCTGTCATGTCAGTATGGACCATAGATATGTCCTATGTTCTGTGCCACCAAGAATTAAGGCAGTACTGAAGACAAAATGGCTCCAACCCATACACTAGCAAAGTTTACCTATAGCGATGGGTAAGTGTCTGCCTTGGTTATTATTAAGAGTGAAATACCGTAGCTATGACTTGTTAATGAATAGCAGAGGTGCCTGGAAGTTTTTAAGACCATTAACAGATGGTAGCATCGCTGTTTTGTATAGTTCCAGTGCTTTTAATTTTTTTATGTGAGATAATTCAATTGCGGTTTGGTAACACCTATTGCTGTGCAATTAACAAAGGCGTCTTTATACATTTATTTCATGAAGTTTTACCTGGAAGGATCCAAAACAACCCTCTTTCCAGTGTACAAGTTGAAATACTCAATTGCAGATGAATTAAACTTGCGTAACCGAGAGACCTAGTTCCTGCTCATGTTCAAAGTTCCTTACTGAGAACTCTTCAACCTTTCTTCTGGGTGTTTGCTTTCAAGATTCAATGAGTTACTCAGGCATGACACCACAATGTCACAACTTCAGTGCAGCCCAGTACTTTGAACCAGTGGATCAAACTTCTTCCGAGCATTTTTATGTCAGGGCTTTTCAGTCTTCACCCCAGATGTCTGCCTTGAAAAGTTCCAGTTTGAAATGGGGCCGAAATCATGAATGCAGGACCTTCAGACGATCATGAAAAGTTAACTTGTCCAGGTTTTGGGGATTAGATTTATCTGTAATGCAGCAATGTACTATGACACGGTTCCTAAATTCAGTAATTCCATTACAGGTACTAATCAAACAGTTATGTTGTTACACACAGTGTAGTACGCCCTTTCATTGTGGTCAGATAGAGAGAAATCATCAAGTGTGCCTTTTCATGCAGGCTTGCACAACAATCAGCTGGCCCATAATGAACGTTTAGCAATTTACAGGAAGTGATAGAAACAAGACTCAGTGTTACGCAGCCACTTGTATTAACAAACAAAGCTATGTAGTAAATTGTTCATTACTTTTAGCAATAAGCGAAACATATTCCGCTCTGGTCTTTGAGCCGCTGAGTAACATTTCTACTTTCGAAGAGATATGAGTTTTTAAAGACTTTGCGGCCCAACTGTTAGAGACACAGCAGCTGCACTTTCAGCCACTGAGTCATATTCCTGTCACACTCATCTCTGAGTGCTTTCCACGCGTTTGATGGCTGCTGAAAGAAGCGCTCCGCAAGATTGTTTCACTATTTATCTTAGTACAGCCGGTCTGCTTCTGCAGTTGTCTCTGAAAGTCTCTGGAGGTTTTTCCATTAGCCACAAAAAGAATATACAGTATTTTTTAATCACGTCTTTAAGCCAAGGCTGTAGTGAGGGTTTGCGTCCAAGGTTGTCTTTTGTGCATTTGTTTTTGTAGTGTGTGTTTACTCTGTGGAATTTTCCAATATCTGACTTGATATTAATCATGTAGTTTCACCAAGTCCAGTGATATTTTGTGAAATAAATCTTGGGATGGTCGAGAGGGAGCTGTTGTGGAATTTGGGCAAAATTTACTCAATTACTTTTTAAAATTCTGATATAAAATTGCAATTTACAACCTTTACAATTCATAGCTCCCAGTAGTTTTCTGTTCAGCATAAAGATATGTGGTTTCAACAGACTGAAAAGTTCGAAGCTGCACTCTTTTTTTTTTTATTTAATTTTAACAACCAATCACATGATTACACATGTGAAATGTTTGCGTGATGAACTAGTGGACAGTTATGGAAGAAGAGGAGCGGTTTACAGCTTTATGGAGCACTGGAGCACCTTTCAGCTCTTAGTTTTGGTTGCTGTGTTGTTCAGCTCCTCTGACATCAACCTCCTAACTCGCAGCAGCAGGAAGCTGCAGAGCCAGAGCCAATCGGCAGACTGATGAAGTTAGTTCTTCAGACAATTGTTTTTTGGCATGTGGAAATAAAGATGACCAATTCTTGTCTTAATTAGTTGTCACTTTGACAACTCGATAAGGTCACCGTATGTCAGTGCTATATTATTACCAAAAAAATTAATTGATGCTCCTTCAGGCTGTCACGTTATTCATAAAAGTGAGGCTGGAATTACCTTGCAACTTGTCTAGAGTGGCGTCTCTGCCTTCTATCTTATTCTTATTAGGAGGAGCTTAAACCCTCATTCAACCGTAAACAGGAAATCCCAGGTAAACAAAATTCAAACTAGAAATCTGTCTGTGTCTCGATTTACCTTCACCTTATAACGTCACAACACAGATTTTCCATAAAATACTCTACATAATCATGTAGTCAGCAGACACAGAGGGCAAGTTCAAAGCCGTTTTAATCGCATTATAAGTTTCCATGCAGTAATTTACAAGTCTAAGCATTTCCATTGTCAAATTGCCATTTTCCTTCTTATCTTCTCCACGCAGTGTCATGGTGAAATGAACAGCAAACGCAGACCATGAATGCAAAGCCTGTTTCCTTACTGACGAGCCCATACACATTTTAGATGCATGGTTAATTGCATGTTAACAAAAACAGACTTAATTTCCCAAAATTCCTGGACTTATTATTACTATTATTTTGTTACATAAAAAAAATGTAATTGTACTGAGTGACAAACGTCTCGGGATGTCTTGGTATAGAAAACAAGACGATCACTTTTTCCTTCCAAATGAATGAAGGCGTTTCTCTGTACAGAGCCAATAATCTTGTTCAGTACCACTCTTGTCCGGTCCTGATCACTGTGGCTGGATCTCAGCACAAAGGCTTGCAGTGCCTCATGTTGTTGGCGCAGACTCTGCCCAGGTTGGCCCCGTCTAAGAGCAGATCAGACAGTCGGTCGAGGCCGAGACAGGTGGTGAGGGGGCTGAGGAGACCATAGAGACCCCCTAAAGTGATGCTGAGGGGCCAGCCAATGACCAGCAGGACCAACAGCCAGATGATGCACCAGAAACATGAGCCGCCACTGCCCATCCTGGTCTGGGAGAAAGAGAGGAGATTTAGCCCAACTGCTGTTTAAGTCAGAGCGAACATGAGCGTGATCAGCCAAATGCTTCTGCTTCAGTTAACCCTGAGGCATCAGTCTAATTTACTAACGTCTTAAGTTATTAGGGGACAAAAATGTCCACTTCCAAAAACTGTTAGATTCATATTTTTGTCTTTTTTTCTGCATAAATCTCTTAAACAACTTGAGTCCTGCAAAAACCTACTGAGCATTATATCATTTTGAGGATTTTAGCCCTTTAAATGCCAAGTTTGGTTACTTGATGTGACTGTTCTTATTTATGCCCCCCCCCATCCTCTTAAGTGTTTAAGCAGATATGACATAGGAAGGAATCTCTGATGCATCTGCTGTAAAGGTCTGAATAGAGGTGCACGACCACAATTTCAGGCACATCGCTATGTTTGCAGATGGAATCTGGCACAACAACTTATGTCACTACAACTTTCAACTTTTTAGATCCTGCTGGAAACTTTTTTTCCTTTTTAAACAAACACCTTTCAACAAATCTAGTGACTTGCGGGATAAAGGACAAACAAACAATGAATTCTCAATATCAGCCTGTTACATTTTTTTTGAACAAATGCTAGAATTGCTAATTCTGAAGTTAAATATCATAAAAAGTGACAGGGGAGCGCTTTTGATTCTACATGACCGGATCAGTCACCACAATAGCAATACAGCTGAGAGTTCCTATGAGTGGCCGTGCCTTTTCCGTGTTGATGGGAGATTATCAGATTGAAATGTGCCCTGCTGATGATCTGGATGTACTTGTCAGGATTAGGCAGTGGCCTTGACAAAGCATGATAAGCTGGCAACCTCAAGCAATAACCAACGCGCTCGTCTCCCATGTTGAGGTCAACAGGCGGCTCATTTACATGGTGCTGAAGAGCGGCACCGGCACATTAGTCACCCACTAATAACAGATCAGCACCGATCATGCTTTACTTTGGTCATTAGCATTAGTTTGTCAACGCTGATAACAAATACCAGCCAAGAGTCTGATGTGCTGCTATTTTAAGATATAAAATGCCTCCTCTATTATCAGTGATGAATGACTGCTAATGGAAATGTGCAGTGTACAAATCCTGTGTGAATAATTGTTGATGCAAAGCATGGAGGGAAACCTGACCGTTTTTCTGCTAAAATGAGTCAGTTTTTCTAAGAAACGCAATATTAACTAAGCAGAATGTGTTTTTTTTTTTTTAAAAGACAAAAAACCCAACCCCAGCCCTCCACCCCTCCACAATACTACGCTAAAATCAAGCAGAAAAATCTACCCTGAGGCCAAGCCATGAAAAATTGTGATTGCGGAACTGATGGTTTTATGAGTTTGAAAATGTTGTCAGATTGATTCTTTGAGCCGGTTTTAGATGTAAAACACATCAGTCAAATCCTTCTTTCCTCCCGGCACTTCTGTCTTACACATTCAGCACATGTGTACGTCCCATGATGAATCCCGTGCTTTTGGGGGAACGCCCTTGCATTCAAAATAAAAAGAAGTAATAATAATCAGGCAAAAAGCCACAATTCAAGTTAGGAATGAACTGAAATAATCATACAGCTGGGAGAACAGGAATCAGACGCAGATGAATACCAATTCTGAATTCCTCCTCATACACCTCTCGCGAGTTCCTGTTAAATTTACTGAGAGTTCTTCTAAAATTTAATCTCGTAAAAATGCCTGCCTCAAAAACCAAATTAAATAAATTTTTCCAAACTACCATTTTGCTATTAACAGTCAGCATACAAAAAGCAATAACGTAGCGACCGTGCTCTTGAAACAAGAGATTCTTACTGCGTGCTGTTAGTGTTGGTAAGTCAGCCAATAGCATCGTTAGGGTTGAGAGCTTTGCAAAGTAGCTATTAACCTAATGAATACCTGTCGCGTGAGTATAAAAGACATGTTCACCTTCAGCAGAGAGGTTCGGGAGAAAGTGAGTCCTCGGTCTTCTTGTCACTTGCAGTTACTTGCTTCCAGGTCTTGTAGATCGTGTCCAAGACTTTCAGAAATGTGGAGTGTGTGTTGGGTGGGGGTGGGGTGGAAACTGCTGAAAAGCGGCAGTTATTGCTGTAATTTACAACAACAAGGTACCACGGGCAACTGAATTGTCAGCAGCCTCGCGGGGAGAAAACAGACACTTAGTGACTGCAGAACTTGGCAGAGGGAGGAAATTACACAACGCAGACATTCATGTGACTTGAGGTTTTTTTTTTCTTCTTCCCTCAACTAGGTTATTATATGCAGTATACATATGATAGAACACTGTGCATATTTGTGTTGTGGCTGCATACAAGTCAGCCGTTTCCCCTTCCAACAGTTTTATTTCAGTGTCTTGCCAGACATTGTGATATATAATCTTTTGGGCTCTTTCTTTGCCAATATCTCACGCTGTTTTGCTCAGCTGACAGGGAAGCAGAAGCAGGACACTCAGGTGAACTCTGACCTAAGCAGATTAAGAAAAAAAAAAAAAAAGTCCGAACATTCCATGGCTCCCCACTTGAGCGAATGCAGATCATGCGTCTCTCTGCATCCGTCAACACGTCTTTCTCCACCAGGTCTACAGACCGGCGCAGCCTCGGCGGCTGTGCAGCTGACCCGCTCTCTTCCCTGGCCTCGGGGTTATGATATAACAGCGACCAGCCTCTGGTGCATGATAATGAACGTACGCTCACCAGCCACTTCATTAGCTACACATGTGCAAGCTAATGTGATCCGATACAACAGCTCTGGCTTTACAGAGATAATACTGTTGCCGAGTGGGGGATTAATTTAATTATATGTTTATTATTGAGGCTGTAGTGGACTGAACTATACTGAGGTGATTCTAATACGCCCTCTCCCATTTTCATACAGGAGGGGAAGAATACTAGAAAAACAGTATCATTTCAATGTACTGTAGTCCAGTACACAGTCACCCACTATGACAGTAATAAACATAAAGTTTATTGAGAACTATTGCTTTTCTGGCAGTGTCAACAAAAACTGAAAAAATATAAGCCGAAAAAATATTATTTATGGCATAATATTGTACAATTACATTGAGGTGGCCAATATTCACTACATTGTTTACTTTCAGTCTTTTTTTTCTCTTTCAAAGCTGTGGACTGTTAATCATCTGAATAAAAATCAGGAGGTCAGGACCCAGTTTGGGGTTTTCATATCGCTGATCTTGAGGCCAGCTCATAATGAAACCTCATATTATGGGTTAAAATTCATTGGTCAGACCACAACCGTGACTGATCCTGCACATGCAAACCACTCAGCTGATCACTGTGCTGTTAGTGTGTTACACAAAGTTATGAATGACAGAGGATTTAAAGCTTGCTGGTTGAGTGACTGTGTACATCCAGAGGGCAAACTGAAATCCCCCCAGCATGCTCACTGGCCGCTGGATGAAGTGACTGACCTACAAATGCAGCTTAGTTGTGTAGCCGGTATAAACTGAGCCAATCAGATTTTGGTTGTGCTTAAAGCACAAGAGGGAAGCAGATGAATGGATAGAAGAATAACGTTTGGCAGATCTTAACAAGGCTTTAACATGCTGACTTCACTCCGAATTTGTCAGTCATGTGACATATGGAAGAGAGGCTCTTCGAGTGTCATAGTTGTGAATCATTTCACTGACAATTAAGGATTTCTATTTTTTTTAATAAATGTACGCATGGTTACAAAAATTCAGTATTTAAGAAAAAAAAAGAATCCGGCTCCAGTAGAAAACAAATCCAGACTCACTGACTCCATAATCTTTCCTCAGGAGACGATCAACTTGGTCCCCTTAATAAAGTTCTACTGTTCTTGCTCGTCGCCGCTGTCCGCCCCGTCACTGTCGCTGTCTCGGCCCGGGTGTTCCGGCATCTTGGAATGAACTTCCGCGTCTCTTTCACTGGGTTCGCCCGAGTTTGGCTCTGGCTTTGCTTCTGATTTCCCTTCTTCCTCTGGGGGGTCCTGCTCCATGGGGGTTTCTTGCTGTGGTTCTTCAGCGCTCGCTGGCTTGCTCTCCACCGCAGCGTCGGTCTTGGATTGTTTTGGAGGCAGAGACAGTTGCTGCTGCTGCTGCTGTTGGTACAAGAGACAGGGAAAGATTCCGAATGTTTATGGAGGAATGTTACCACCTTTCCCTTACAGAACATCTCGTCTAGGTTTGCTGTACTGGAACATACCATGTGCTGACAGCATGACAGTTATGCGTTATCTCATCTTTGTCAGTCATTACAACAATTATTTCACATCTGACCTATTTACTGTGCTGCATTAAAGGTTAAATTATATCAAAACTGTAACCAAGGAGACAGTGGCACTTTAATACTGCTTAATGTGAGGCTACTATATAGTCTGCACTCCTTGTTGCTTTGAGTAATCAAATTTCAGTTGCACTTCAGCACCTTCCACGATTGTATTTACCAAAATTTAAATTTTTACCTGTCTGTACTTCTGGGAGGTCTGGATCATGTGCATGTACATGTTATACACCAGGTTTGCCATCTCTGGCATGTTCTTCACAATTTGGTCTGGCTGACGGGAAGCATCTCTCTGCAGGCAACAAACAGAAATAATGAAGGTTGGAAACCAGGACGTGATGCGAAAAGAATGATAACGAAGACTTATGTCTGTCTCATTAGAAGTCACTAAGCAAGGATTCTTTGAGCAAACTTTTGATCTGATGCAAAACGTACTGGTAATTACAATTCACCTGCCAACAGCCACCTGCTACTTTTTTGAAAGCAAATTTCCCACTCGCTGCCTCCAGCAGTCACTGCTCACACATTCTCAGAAGGATGCAGGGTTTGTAATTTTGCAAATTTAGCATGCAGAAGGAGTCTTTCAGTCTAAACTGAGGAGTGAGGCGGGTTAAATATTCATTCTGCTGGGCTGTTACCTCGTTAAGACGGGTGATGCTTGCAGGGGCCCTTGGGCATCATGTCAAAAGTGCAAGCGCCTCCAGCTTTAGTATCGTAAAACTTAACTGTGTGTGTATTTTTTGCTGTTAAAACTATCAGTCAAAAAAAAAAGTGCTTTAATGTGTAAATGAGATAAAACATTGTGCTTTGTGGTCCGTCCAATGCATTTAAGTGGGGCTTTCAAAATCATATGGAGTATTAAGCTGCAGTGTTATCCTATTTTCATAATTGGTTTGGAATCAGCGCTGTTAGGTCGCCCGTGACAGTTGTGTCAAGTGTTCCAGACAAAACATGACTTTTCAGCATCTGCGTGTGAGCGGCAGGGGTTTGCTGATTCCACATAGAGCAGTTAAGCAGGGGCCGCATGTGTGTGCCCAAAAGAGCTGTCCCCCGAGGGACCGGACACTCCAGAGTCAGAGGAAGTGTCAGAAGCTGCGGGGTATTTTAGACACCCCTGTTGTTAACACACGCCAGTCACCGAGACACAGTGACCAGACAACAGTCGCCCCCATGCTGGCCTGGCGGGATTTGGGAGGGAAGTTTTTGCCATCTGACCTTCAGGGGTTAATTATAGCCCGGCTCGTGCTTTCCCATGTTTGCAGATGGCCCCTGCAGAATGCTGTTAAGTGGCCGCAGCCTGCGGGTAAAGCTGCTGTAAGACTTGGGACCAGTGAGGAGAAAAGGGGGAATGAAGATTCCATTCAGAATATAGAGGCAGGATTAGACTCGAGTCAGGGGGCTGTGGAAGCAATGACGTGAAGGATCACAGATGAGTAGAACAAGGTTGAAAATGGGCATTGGTGTGGAACAAGGAGTAGGAGGGGGTGAGGAGTACGCTCGGTTATTATCAGTAAATCTGCAACTGTGTTTCATTATTATTTATTATTTATTGGAGTAGAAGATTACAGCGCTTCAAGAAACTGGCGTGTGCATGCATGTGTGTGTGCGTACAGGCTGTTCCTGGTTGTAGTACTCATGTGGTCTGATGTGCAGCTGCAGAGGTCTGGCAGTGAGCTGGTTGAAAGCAGGAGTCAACTCAAAGCAATTCTGGAACAGTGACACCCGGGCAAAGATGTAAAGACCCAATCTGGCTCTTGACATGGCCACCACCAGACGCCTCACATCTCTGTGGAGTAGAGGAGAAAAAAAAAATAATTGGATTGACACGAGGGATACAAATGACACAGAATTGGGAGGAAAGAGTGAAATTGTGTAGGGGAGTAAACAAAAACTAAAATTATGCGATTTAAAGTGTAAGGATCAAGCAAGGACTGTGAAGCCAGAATAATGTAGGAGGACAGAGGTTTAGTGAAGGATAAGCAGCAGTAGGTGAGAGGAAAAATATAAAAGCCGGGAGAGAAATGAAGGGATGACAGGGTGAGGAGAAACAAGGCGAACAAGGAGAAGAGGAAGACTACCTCTTCCTTGCAACCCAGTAGAATCGAAAGGAGTTATTTAACCGAGAATGTACAAGGCTTAACCTGCCCCATGGCGCAAGGATGTTTGTCTAATAAGTTAATCAGCTCAAATACATTCTTGATGTTGCAGCAGAGGACATGGTGAGCCAAAATGTCACATACTGCATTCGCTTATATTAAAACCTTTTCAGAATTCACGTGCCAGAGGACAAATTTTTTGGGTACATCTTTCACAAATGGAGCCAATTAAAAAAAAGGATGAAGGTGCCCTTCAACCTATTTTACTCCGTAAAAGTCACTGCATTGTTTAAGTGTAGGTGCAACTCTATGGAGCTGTGCAAAAACAACATTTATGTATGTGGGGG
>CAAKHG010027570.1:0-12076 GCA_901007715.1 Dactylopterus volitans | reverse complement strand
GTGCTCGCCACCTGCGTCGTGTGGCAGTCGCGTGGTGTGTGTGTGTGTGTGTGTGCGTTCGTCCCCGCGGTGTCACGGTAGCTTGCTAACTGTGCGAGCCTGGATTCATCCGCGTCGTTAAGCGGCATTAAAGGGCTATTTTGGATGCGCTCGCATGGTGTCACGCGGCCTCACGGCGACATTTAAAAGAGAAAAACAACAACAACAACAACAACAACTGCCGGCCTGCTAGCTGTCCCGCCGCGGCTGCCCGCGAGCGCGGAGCAGCAACGCGACCCGCCGGTGGTACCGAACGAGCCGCCGCGCCGCCGCTACCGTTGTCGTGGAGCGTCATCCCGATAGTCCCCCCGGTGTTGATCACCAGCACCCGCGCCTCGGCGCAAGGCGACGCCGCCACCTCCACCGCCTCGAAGGAGCTGCAGCTCGACAACTTTCTCCTCCGGCATGGGTGCAGCTGGCTGTTCCTGGAGGGGCTGATGTCGTTCGCCTCGACCGCGTCCAGCCGGTGGTGCGACAAAGCCCGGGCGAGGGATGTCAGGTTGTTGGTGCTGGAATCCGCCATGATGTCTAAGCCGCCGCTGCCCCTTTAAAAAAAAAAAAAAAAAGGGGGAACTTTGCAAGTCTCGAGAGAAGCGCGGCGGTCCTCCGGAGCGCGGCGCGGCGCGGCCCCTCACGATCCTCCGCTGGTTTGCGCTCACGCCGAAACCTCAGGCGCTCCAGTCGGACGGGAGGCGCACATCGTTCAAACGCTTCCACGCGCCTGCAGCGTTGACTCGTCCTCGGCTGTCATGTTTTTGGCTTTAAAGTGGCTTTTTCGCCACGTCCTCTGGCCATGCTTCCAATGACGCAGTGCGCTGGGTGTGTCCTTAACGAGGTCGACGCTTTGCGCGCGCGCGTGTGTGTGTGTGTGTGTGTGTGTGTGTGTTGCATCGTAGCTTCTTTTATATCACAAATAAACAAACACATTTAACATGACATTACACTCACAAAAAGAAAGAAAGAAAGAAATCAGACAAAAGGCCAACAGTACATTACACCTAACAATATAAACATAGGTGACATTCATGGCCCCTGGACGCCCATGTGATCTGGGATTAAGCTCCACGTTTAATTTTAAGCTTCACTGGTCCACAAAAACGTTTTTCAGTCTAACCTATTTAAATGCTCAGACCTTGTATCTCCAGTTGGATGGCAACAACCTGTGTTCACTGTTCAGAACAGGGCCGGGATTTCGAACACAACGCCGTTCGCCGATCTTGATATGTTACTGTGGCGGGCTAATTCATGCAGTTTCCCCAAAGGTCGGACTATAATCTTTCAGGAGATTTTCAATGCGGTGGAGGAGTTTTGAATTCAAAGCAGTTGAGAAACACTGGCACCGTGAAGAATCACGCTTCCGTATAGAACACTCATCACATTTTTGCAGACAGCAAACAAAGCGTCTTTCCGTGATAAGCTACGGTTAATCATGACACACCCAAGTCTTTATGAGAAAATACCTGCTGGTGGTCAGATGTTGAGCCAAACCCAGCCTCTTTTCCTGTATTTCCTGTGTTTTTATCTCCAGAGCATTATAACCTTTCCACATGAACCACGCCATTGTTCACGCCATTTTGGTGCAGACCGGGGTTTTCTGAGGCTCCTAACAAAGCTGTTAAAACTGTGTCGCCAGAATGTTTTATAAAATACTGATCTGGTGATCAGGATAGTGTTAAAGATACTGTAAGTAAGAATCCAAAAGAGCAAGTGCATCAGAATCCTCGTTCCAAAACCATAGTGGCAGCATATAAATCGATCCACCATTACTGCAAGAAATAAGATAATGCTAGTTTCCTTTGTAGGATTTATGAGGAGCTCTAGGCAGCAACTTAAACAGTGAGACTGTGGCAATTGAGGACCAAATGACGATGCCAATTTTTACCTGGCACACGTCCTGAGTACACCTCCCCTGCGCGGGAGTGACTTTGTAACATCTGAAAATCCCAGACAAAGGTCTTTGCAAAGCTTCACATTCTTGTGACATTGCTTACAATTTGATCCATTCAGGGTTTGTTTGTTTTTTTGTCAGACTCCAACTATGGTGCTTTTGTTTTAAAGACAGGATGTTTGGTGTAAACAGTACAACAATCCCCCCCCCTAGACTGAAGCTGTTGTTTGAGTTTCTAGCAGTAGCAAAAAACAAAAACAAAAAAAAAACGTTTATGGTGTATTAAGCGTCACCTTTACAGGAATGGTGTGTAGATCCGAAAAATCCACAGGGATTGCCAGATTTGGGCTGCATGTGAACAAGAGCGGATTATGATATTTACGTCACTGTGGAAGTACATGTCATGAATGGGAAGTTTCAAAGGTGGAATTTCCCCCCCTCTCATGTTTGGTGTAAGGCTTAAGTTGCTCAACCGTCTGGGGTCTCTGTTTTTGGTATTCCAGCTGTATAATGAGCCGCACATTTTCGATGGCAGACAGACCTGGACTGCAGCGAGGCCAGTATCGGCCCGGCAGTCACACTTGTTCATGTGCAAGGCTGCGCTGTTTGGGTGGTGATGTTTTTCATTTGCTCATTTTCCTAAGATGGCCTGTGATGGCCCCGCATCCCTGATCAAAGCATTTCACAGCGTTTGGCCTCAGAAGAGGCCTCTTGTGTTTTCACTCTGAATAAAATCCTTATGAAATATACTGACGTCATCGGGGACCTTGTTTACGCCAACCCCGGCAGTGACATATCGATTTTTGGACACATGTTGACATGTCAGTCGGCAGTTCAAGGCCATAATACATTTGTCTCTACTGTTTAAGGCCCATCAGTAAGTAGATTTAATTCACCCAATTTATGTGGTTCCCTTTTTGTGCCATTCATTTGGCCTTCATTTGAGCTTTGAGAACATATCTGTTTGGCTGTGGCAACAGCAGGCTTTCTGTCTTGGAGGGAACACACTGATAGTACAGGGGTCAGTGTCAATGAATCTATACTGGACTCAAGCAGGGGCGGGTTTACCATACATTCCTGGGGATGTGATTGGCTGCCACGAACAGGATGAGGCGAAAGCTGTAAGTCATCATTCGACATTACATGAATATCTATATTTGCAAATAACGATTGTCATTCGTGTTTCACGTTTAAAGGGCTATTCCCCCTTTGCATTCCTTTACCTACGCTTGTTGCATCTGTGCCAAATCGAAAGATGTCCTGCTGTTTCTGTGTGTGTCTGTGTGTTTTCTCTCTCCTTTCTTTCATGTTGTTTGTCTTTGTTCCTGGCTTGGCCACTCCCCCGGCTCTGCTGAGCAGCTAGCGGCACAGCTGCCAACAATTCACCGTTCCTCGCTGTTGCAATACTTGAACCCTGGCTCCTTCACCGGTTCGTCCAGTCACCATCTGTGGTGGCAACATGCTTCAGGCCACCTCTGTATTCGGCCATGATTTTTTTTTGCGCTAATCCCTGCTTCTCTGTCCAGCGCCTTTGTGTGCCGGGCAGCCTGCGTTCATCCACTCAAGCCACAACCTGTCTCGCCAACACTCAGACCTGCCTCCCTGCTCAGCTCTGCCGCAGTCACATGCCCGTTCCAGCTACCGCATCACTCCCAGGGCAGCTCCTGCCAGCACTCACCTCATGAACTTTGTAACCTGTGCCTTTATTCAGTAAACCGTTTTAAGCATATGGGGTCCAGATCTGCATTTGGGGAGGTTTAAACAGGAACAAATACAATGCGTCTGTCATTTTTGACAGATTAGAATATTGAGGGTGATCTGCAGTGGCAGACGCGCCCCTGGCAACTTCAAAATTGTAGCTGATGCAGTGCTGGAAATTCCTGTCTCAAGGTGACTGTGAGACAACTGCCTTATGGTCTTTTTGCCATCCTCTCTTTGTCTAACTAAATGAAGTACAAACTCTCATTTGGATCCCTAAAGAGCTGAGAAGCACTGCCTCCAAATAGTCTTTGAGTTTGTCCAAAACAGTAGAATGAGGGCCTCCAGATCCATAAAAAAGAGCACAGGAGCATATGCATCTCCCTAAAAAGTTCTTACTGACTGTTGTCAGCATAGAAACCTAGCATTGAAAAATATAAAACAGCAAAAATAGGGCACAACTGGTTCTCTCCAAATGTGGGCCTGCAAATATCCAGAGATACTTGAACAAACACCTTGAAATGAGTGTCCTCAAAAACCTGGAAGACTCTCGTCCATAAATATGGTTGACTGCATGCTGGAGAAACTCCAGTGGGGGGAGGAATTTTTTGGTGTAACTGAGCAAAAGAAATGCACCATGAAGTTGGCTGATCCTTGCAAGAGAAGGATCCAGAAAGTTAATGTTAGACGATGGACGAGTGGGCAAGTGATTGAACCAGCAGCTGAGTCACCCAGTTAGCTGTGTGCCTGCAAATGAGTCCCTCCAGCCCCTTTTTAAGTAGCCTGCATCAACCTAGCAATGTGTTTACAGACACTAGGCCTTTAATAGAAGCCCGAGGCTCAACAGAACTGCACAACCTCGCTGGCACTTAATTTACTTTGGGACGACGGTTATTCTGGTGGGTGGTTTGGTAAACACTGAGGGCCGACCAAACACATTGTTGCCTTGAGGGTCAATGACATCAGGTTAGATGTCTGTTTATCCACTCAGCTGTCCATTCAGATGTCAAACACATTTTCCCAGTCTTGGAGACAGTCTTCTTTAAAAAATAAGAACAGCACAGCGATTGACAGTAGATCCTCATCCCAGGGGTTTAACCTCAACTAAATGTCGAATTTATCTTGTTTTAACGGTGCGATCTCATGAAAAATGTTTCCTTTTCCTCTATACATGAATATCCACTGCTTATGTTTTTAGTATTACCATTGTTTTATAGCCAGCAGCATTAAATCCTGGACGAATTTCACCAATTCAGCATTTCCTTTTAAACGTTAATGAGCAGAGACAATAAAAAACTCCCAAAGGTCTGCGGTGCCTTTCTGCTACAAACGTTGCTTTCAGTTTTTATATGATGTGGTTGCCTGTATTTTGTGTCTGCAACAATTATAGCAAATCACGGCAAGCGAAAACATTTCTCATGCACACATCAGTTTTAAGATTTTTGGCTCCTCTTTCAGACAAGTTGAAAACATTCAGCTTAAATCAGTCATACCGTCTCACGTTAAGCAGAAATGAAGCTCTCAATGAACAAATGTCAGCTGAAAATGTGGTGCATTGAGCAGCTTTAGTAATGTATCGAAGAAAATTTTCACCATTGAGTCCAACCGATCAATCATTTAGAAAGATGTTGTGTCATGGTCACAATTTGTCCGCTTGACATTTCATCAAACAAGCCACAATTCTCAGAAAGCTGTGTGTGAATGCTGTGTAAACAAATGTTGCATGTTTAGTATTGATTTATTCAGAGTTCCATCAACACTGTAGTCACATGGCAGCCTAATGAGTGTTTGCCAAATGCAACAACACTTGAGCTTGTTGCATTTCACTACGTGCTGCTGCAAAAAAATAAAAAATAAATTATGTTTCCATTTTAAAATGACAGATGATTCTGTTGTATCCAAGTAATCCATGGTATTGCTAAATTATTTTGTGCCAGCAGGCACAGCATAATTTTACTACCATTTATTACTGACACCAGTGCAAAGAGTTGGCTGTGAATTCTCCTTCAAGTCCCTGGGTATTATTATGACATTCGAATGAATAACATTTAGACTACACTAGAAAGATATGAAAAGTTTGTGATAAAAGATGAAATAAAGAAAATGAGTTGAGTTTCAAAGGCTGAAGTTTGTTTGTTTTTTAAGTGCCTGAATGACATCAAATACGTTCGATAGCTGAACAGTTCGGCTCCAGCACAACGCAGTTCCGCCTCACGACCACGAGGTGGTGATATTACCCTTTAAATAAGCCTGTTTAACCGTTAAACATATTTTTTCAAACCCATTTTAAAGTATATATTATTGATATTTGATAAATTGATTCATATTGCCGCTGCGAGAACGACAGGGGCCCTTCAGCAACGGACCACACCGGAACCGTTAAGAGTAAAAGCTTATCGCCATAATACTTAATTAATAAATGCGGGGTTGTACTACATCTGTAGGTGAGGTGATAGAGAATTTTAACATTTATTTCGCGGTGTTTTATTGTCTATTATAAACGCCCCAGACAGCGAGAACTCCAGCAGGCAGCAGATGAATGAAGCAGACAGGAGGAAGTGGCGGTTGATTCAGCTCCACACCTTTCCGGTGTAGAGCTCTGCGACTAGCTCGGCTTAAAGGAGAAAGACGGGAGCTGGGTGGATTTATCGAAAGAGGAGGGAAGGTAGGAGGTAAATGACTTATATTCAAAATGAGAGTTCATCTCGGACTTATCGGGCCTAGATACGATGTCAGCGTCGCTCATTTTTGAAGTCCAGGCATATTAGTTTGCCACATCCAACTACCACTAGCTTGTTAGCTGAGGGGGGGTGTTTAGCTTGCTAGCCAGTAAGCTAGCCAGCGTTAGCTCGCTAGCCGTCATTAGCAGACATGGGTAGCAGCTAGCTAATTTGGATGTCTGACCCTCCTACTGAATCTCTTTTCAGGGGGGGACGAGAAGTGGAGTTTCGTGGGTGAATTAGCGTGTTGTCGAATCGCCGAGGGATTTGTCAAAGGCGTCTCCGGCGGCACGGTGAAGTGAACCGGCGCTAAGCTTGATGGAATAACTGCGGAAAGCTGCCCTTTTTTCCCCCCTTCTTCTTCTTCTTCCTCCTCCTCCACCTCCGGTAGTGCTGAAGAGGACCAGGGGCGCACCCGGTTAGAGGCACCGCTACACACACCACCACAGGGACTTCACAGGAACCGCGGCCTTTTCGGGGCCCGGCACACATACATGCCATCTCCCCACCCCCCCTCCCCCTTTGCAGGCTCCACACGCCGCTGCCCGCGTCGTTCACGTTGCTTCACGTTGAGTCAGACAAAGCGATGAGCGCCCCGCGACAGCAGCCGTCAAGTTGCTAGACTTAGCCGTGACATGTCGTGTGCAGGCCCCGGACACGCACACCGATAGTCTCCAACGTACATGTCCCCCGCAGCTCGCCGGAGCCTGACGCGCTAAAGCCCCCCCCCCCCTAGCACACACACACACCCGCGTTACAAGTCAGACGCAACATGAGTGTGTGTTTTTGACTTTCCCCAACTCTTCACAACTGAGCCCACAATCAACTTAAAGCCACAGTCCCAGTGTAGACGAAGGAGAAGAGGGGGGTGGGCGGAAAAAAAAGAAGCGTCGGGGGGTTGTTGTTTTTTTTTCGTTACGGAGAGAGTATTTATGCACAAGAGTTCAAAATGGGGAAAATGCTCTCGAAAATATTTGGCAACAAGGAGATGAGAATATTAATGCTCGGACTCGACGCTGCCGGAAAGACAACAATCCTTTACAAACTGAAACTCGGGCAGTCGGTCACCACCATCCCGACAGTCGGCTTCAACGTGGAGACTGTCACCTACAAAAATGTCAAGTTCAACGTTTGGGATGTTGGGGGCCAGGATAAGATTCGCCCGCTGTGGCGGCACTACTACACGGGCACCCAGGGGTTAATCTTTGTGGTGGATTGCGCGGACAGGGATCGCATCGACGAGGCGAGGCAGGAACTTCACCGCATCATTAATGACCGGGAGATGAGGGATGCCATCATCTTGATATTCGCCAATAAGCAAGACCTCCCGGACGCCATGAAGCCGCACGAAATCCAGGAGAAGCTCGGATTGACCCGCATCAGAGATAGGAATTGGTATGTTCAGCCCTCCTGTGCGACCACAGGTGATGGACTGTATGAGGGCTTGACATGGCTAACCTCGAATTACAAATCTTAATGATTGAGTGCTGACTGTTTTAGGTCAAAACTATAATTAAAAAGAAGAAGAAGAAGAAGAAGAAGCTGCAAATAACAAATAACTTCTCAAATGAGTATGGTTAAGAAAAAAAAAAGTTGATTATTATTCCCCATTTATTTTTAATACTACATTTACCCCCTACGACTAATTCATCTTCAGATTGGTTTGCTGGCTTAAAGTGCGCTTGTACTGTGTAGCAGACCTGTTTGTTCATTATTTTGGGGCTTGCTTGATGAATATTGAATTAATTTGTCCTATATTGCCTTTGCCTATTCTTTTCCTGGTTGATATGATTTTTTTTTTCTCATGAGGCTAATTTTTTCTTTTTTAATCTTCATTCTGGGACTGGTGTCTTCTGTCTTTAGACTCTTAAGTCTTTAATGCATTGATCTCGGTTTCTCTTTTTTTCCCTTCTTTTTTCCCCCAAAGTTGATATCTTTTATGTCAAGCAGCCAACTTTGAAGGACTCTGACTTTGTTTTAAGACAGTACTGTGATAAAAGTATTTGTTCTGAATGGTATTGACTGATGCAAGGGGGGAAACAAGTTTCACCGTTGCCTACATTTCATTATCATCTGTCTTGACATAAGAGAGTGAAATGCTTCAGACATGTTTTGTTACCCCATTCCCAATCCCCTTATGTGGGCTATATAGTTAACTGATTGACCTTATGTGTCATGTCTTGATACCTAATTGTGCTGAATATTCAACAAATAGGCCTCCAGTAACTCTTAAACATGCTTGTTGGGGTGCATTTATAATTTTTGGGGAACATTGTCAGTTGACTCAATCTTTCCAAAGGAATGTCATTCAGCTCTGAGCTCTCTCTCAATCTGATACAACAGTTGATTAGTCTCAGTATTGGGACATTATATGATAGCCTATATCTGTAGCATGAGTACGAAAGTACAGTAAACCTCCATCAGAGTCCATCTGTCATGCAGTCAGAGGGAGCCGCTTACTGGTGAAATCTTAAGGACACCTTGTGGTGCAGCTCATACTCCTATTTTGACTGGGGGAACCATGTACAGACAATGTCATTGTAATGTCTTATTAAAAAAGTGATTTTAAATCATTGATGTCTCTGTGTTTTCAAGGATCAAACGTGGTTTGCGTGTTAGAACTGTGCCGGGGTTTTGGTGGAAGAGAGTTTGGGTCATCTAGTGGCGCAAATGGCGATGGAGATGTGTGGTAAAGACTGAAGTGCGGCCTTAACAAGTGTGCAGCGAGGGCTCCTCGCTGCCGCTGTCACTTGGGGACTTTGAATGGGGGCTGTCAACCCTCAAAACTGCTGGTCTCGCTGTTCTCGCCAGTAAATGGGAGAATGTGCAAAACAGGAAGTCAAAGTGCTGCTCTGTGAGGAACAACAACAGAGCCACATGACAGATTGCATGAGAGATGGAGAGGTCGTGAATTATGTTTTTTTTCTTTTTTCTTTTTTTTTTAAAAGTTGCGTGTTGGTGATTGGCTATCGGCTCTTGACTTCCTGAGACTGCTTTCGGTTGGGACTCGCACTAAAGCGCGTTTTTCGGTTTTAGTGACTAATAAGTTGATCAGCACACGGCTGCGTTTGAGAAAGTGAAAGAAGAACAATTTAAAAAGTCAGAAGTTTATGAATCACCTTTGAAGACTGCATTGTACTGTCATATGAGGAACTACTCGGTTTCATGTTGCAATCTTTCCACACAATTGCCAGTTTTTTCTAATGTAAGTGCTGCCATAAGTCATCTGTATCTCAAATGTTTGCAGTTTATGATGGGGGACGACATATTCATAAAACTTTAATTATATTACCTGTCAGCAGTGCAGAGACATGAAGGCCACATCCTTTGGGGTTCTGTATATCCCGTTTATACTCTGCTGACCCTGTTAGATTCTTGCTGCTGCCGTACAGTCATCTTTGCTATGCATCGGTATAACTGCGTCATATTTACATGGCTGAAGAAGGTTTTTGGATTTTTATGTTAATGTTCCTTTAAAAAAAATGAACTCAATTTGTCCATTGATTCCCTGCGGTTCTATTAGAGATGGACTCCGTTCATATGGAAGAATGTTGCATTAAAGCCGATTTAAAGACTTCTCACTCCTGACAAAGATGGTGACAGATGCCGCCGGCCACTGTGTTGATGGCTGCAAAAGATAAGTTAGTATTCCTCCATATGAGACCCCGACCCCCCCACCCCATCAACATACTGGAGGCCACTGTGTCTTTTCTGTTAGTTTACACATCCACATAAAAATTGACACTGAGCATGCATTAACAGAACAGGATACACACCCTCTGTCTCCCAAGCATACATACAGAGGATTTGCGGCGTTCGCTAACAATCAGACACTGTATCCTTGTGTGTGTACACCAGTCTGCATCCACAAGCGTTCGGCTGTTCAATCACGGTGGCATTTGCAGTGTGGAAAATCTGGTGTTTAGCACGCTGCTGCGGAGGCCTCGGGATGTTTTTTTCGAGTGCCACGGAGGTTTCCGTTAGACGGGTCAGGTGGCATCTACAGACTTGACTCCGTCGCTACAGAAGAGGCTTCACACAACCTACACACCGCGTGCAGCTGTGATTTTTTTTTTTAATGCTCAGTGGAAATGAAAGAGCACCGTGTAGCTGCAAACACAGGAAGATGAGTCAGAATCCAGTCTTCAGAGAGGATTTGTGAAAACTTAATGAAAGTGGAGGTGCTTCAATAGCTGCCGATGGAAGTTTAATTGGGCTGTAATGGCCGCTTTGGTTCCCGCCACTTCATTACAACCATATGATCTTCACTGTTTTATTGGCGACGCCGAAGCCCCTGCGGCAAGGACAGAGACTGCAAGGAGGACTTCACACCCTTTCCTCTGTGAAGAGGAGGCCTCCTGGCTTTTTTTTTCTTTTTTTTTTTTGTGAAGTCCCTCTGTGATCAGCTGGAATTCCTCTCAATTCACGAGAGGGAGGATTCAAGGCTGCATTTCAGGCCATAGACAGAGGTTCATAAGTCTTATTATGAAGTGGTCGACAAGTCTTCATTTGACAGCTTGTGCAGAAAGTTGTGTTAAGGTGTGTTCGCTGCTGCAGCAGCAGTAGCAGCAGCAGCGGGTCCTTCAAGCATCTCACCAGTCAAACCGACAGCATGCTGAACTATGTGATTCTCATAATTCACTGGTGTCTTTACTCTAAGTGCTGCTCAAACACTTGCGTTGGCACATTTGTCTTGGGCGGCCAGAGTGCTTGTTTGTTGGGGAGGTTGCTATGACAACCGTCTGATGAGATCTCTACCAGCGTGGCCTGCTGGTTTTGGTGTCACCTAAGTGACTGACTCTGTCGCAAGTTTCCATCGAGTTCGCCAGTGTCTCAGAGGAAGAGGAAGAATTTGGGGGGAAGTGACCCCTTTTCTCTCTCTAAACAAAGTTCTGCAATGGGGAAACACGCACACACAGACATATACACACACAGACATATACACACACACACACACACAGACACACATAAACACACACACACCTTATTTGTATGCAATTACTCAGTGAGACAAAGATGTTAAGTAGCTCAGGAATGAGTAGTGAGTGATATCACAGCTACGCTCTTGACATGCCCACAAACATGGCCTGAAATAACGCCGGTGGTTTTCAGAGGTGTGGTTCATCACCCTAACCCTTGTCTTCACTTCCTCCTCACTCCAGCTGCAGGTAACACACCGTATTTCTGACTGAGAACTTGACACTAGCATTAAGCCAGAAATGACTACATTCAAGTGTAAAAAAAAAAAAAAAAACCCAACAAAAAGCCACAGCCAGCTGGATATCTCCTGCAGGGATTCGTGATGCACGCGGACACGGATACTCTTACGCACAGAGGCCAACACCATTATTAAAGCGGTTTATTTATCTCCTAAATGGGAGGAGGAAACGGTTCACACTGCCTGGTTCAGTGGCTGCCTGTCCTCAAGGACAGCAAACCAGCCTCTTTGGTTATGAGAGCTCTCTCCGTCCACCCTCGGCAGTCAAGCGAGCTGTTAGTAATGAGCTCACGCAGATCTGCGCTTAAACGGGTCCGGAAGTGCCTGAAAGTTGTCTCAGGTTTCCTGCTGAGGTTAACGTTGTTGACAGCAAGCACTTTATCTCATTGTAAAATGTGTAGGAGGACACAAATACACTCTTCTCTGTTTGTATTGTCCATTTGAATTCTTTTTTTTTTTTTTTTTTTAATTTCCACCTCTCAGACCCGCAAATGTTCGACTATCCCAAGATTG
>CAAKHG010027564.1:2894-15406 GCA_901007715.1 Dactylopterus volitans | reverse complement strand
AAAAGAGGGGGGGGGGGGGGGGGGGGGGGGGGGGGGGGGGGGGGGTTAATACCACTCCAGGTAACATCTTCTTAGTGACATTAGGCGCTGGTTATCTGGCTTTTATTCGGGAACAGGCTGGAAAAGCTTATTAACATTAAAAGCCTCGGAACAAAAGCTATAAGACAGGGCAGCCGCGCGCCTCTTTATGAAGGAGTTCGAGATCATTTAGCTCAGTCGTATTGCGGGTTAAATGGCACTTCTGCAGCCTGTGAAGGGGGAATTTATAGCATTACATTCTATGGTAAACATGCAGTGGTCATAATGTTGTGGCTGGTCGATGCAAGTTCAGTCGAAAGTTCACTTCCATCTGTACCAAATCAATGTCTAGTATTGATGTAAAACATGTTTTCCCCAAATACCCATTGAGGTAGATCGTTGAGCGGCAGTCTCCAAAAAAGTGTCGATCAAAAGACAAACACCATCATTGTAATTTCAGAGGAAAAAAACAAAAACAAAAACAAATTGTGCTTTGCTTACCACAACATCCAATTTATCTCCCATCAGTACCATTTAACACTTGCCACTTACGTCGCGGCGTTAAAATTAGTTTCGGTTGCACTGTTCTAATTATATTTGAGCAATGCTGGTGTTAGACAGATGGACGTACGCGCGCGCGCACACGGCGCTGGCAGCTCGAGCGCCGGGATCGGCGCAAGATAAACACAGAAAACCAGAATCATATTCTTTTGTTGAGATGTTTGATAGGAGGACGAGGCTCTAACCGCTGTATAAAGGAGGAAAGAGGAGGGCGAGGGGGGCTGTGACAACGAGGCCAGACCACGGCGGCGGCAGCTGCCGGAGCGCCAACGCTGCCAGCAGCAAACTGCAACACGGCCTCACCTCCGACTGCAAAAACCCGCCAGACCACCTGGGTCAACACCATGCGAGCGCGACCCCCGGAGAACCGCCACCACTGCACCCCGGATGCTTGGGAATCATCATCAGCCAGCAAACAAACTCAGCTGCCGGCCCAAATGCTGGGCTATAAATACCGGCGGATCCTTAGCATTCCGCGCCATGACAGGCAGCGTGTCTGGGATCAATAATTTATGCAAGCAAGAGAAAGTTGTCAGATCCAACAATGCCTGCAGACAGAGGCGCAGCGCGAGGCTTGTTTGCGGAGCCTTTTGAGAGAAGGATGCTGTTGATTAATCAGCGCTTGACAGCCATGTTGAAATAGAAAGGAAGAGGAAGGGGGGGAAAAAAAAACCTTGAAGAGGAAAAATCAGTTTTGAATTGAGAAAACATTTTTTTTTTTTTTAAATATAGCAGCATTGCTGGGATAGTAGGAGATAAGAAAGGAGACGGCACAGGCTTGAACGTGCGAGTCTCGCGGCGGCGCTGGAGTCATGATGAATCGCGGGGCGAGTGCCAGCGTCAGTGGCAGGACTTCACACGGCGGTTTTCCGTTTCATTCCTGCATGCAAAGACCTGGACGGCCATCAAATAGACAGATGGATAGATGGCTAGATGGCTTAATGATGTGCGCGCCGAGCAGCCGAGGCGCTAATGACTGCATGCTCCTCACCCTCGCTAATCCGGGCCTGTCATGAGTACACTCGTGTAACATTTTACTGCAAATATAAATTTTTCTTTTTTTTTCTTTCTTCCCCAACCACGATATCGCCTTGCCAGGCTGATGGCATGAGATCGGTGCAGCCTTTTCGCCTGCTCGCTCATCACACGGCCACATTCATTTGATATTCGATGGGACGTGTCTACGTCCTGCAGCACCCGTCCATCGCAACGGGCTGTTTGCTCTGCAGTTCGAGGAAGAGGGCCGGCTGCTTCCTGCTCTCTTGTAGTGAACACAGTGGTCACTTTTAATTATTAAAAGCAGCGGAGGCCGTCCAGTACTGACTGTCCCCGGCTCCGTTTGCGTCTCCACCCCCACCCGCCCCCCCGAGGGGAAGGTCTGGCTCTTAAGCTGCTGGAGGCTCCGGAGACTCCCGAGCCGGGTTCTTTCATTGGCAAGTCACAAGCAAAAGCAACCAGCAGATGCACGTCTGAGGTCACCATCAGCCAAAACACAACAGTCCTATCATCCTTTAATAAAAAATACTCGCAAGCAAAGGTGGCTTATAATATGCCTGCTGTTGGTAGCTAACTAAACAGCAGCAACAACGCAGCTGTGTCTGTCTGCGGCTTCATTACCGTGGTTCCATCCCAATCAGTCACCCGACAGTCAAGATGTTTCCATCTGTCTACATTCACTCGTGCTTTTATTTTGGAATTCCCACTTTTAATAAAAGCTTTTTGTTTTTGTTTCTCTTTGTTTTCTTATTCTTAACATACTTGTTTTCGCTTGTGTTAATTGGTCCTTTTGGGAAAATGTGCTTAAACCTCAACCCTTAAAAACCTGGAAATTACGACACACGAGTCAGCAACCGATGACAGATGACAGAGCATCAAACACGCAAACAAACAAACAATTATCCCACTTCTGCCCGTTTGGTTAACCAGCTGTTTTGGGAGTAACAAGCTGACAAAAGACTGCACATGCAGACCGGTGGATCCCGCTAAGCGGTGGCCCGGTTTAATGTCATCCCCTTAGAGCTGCCCAGTGTGACCACCGCCGTCCTGCCGTCGCCTCTGGGATCTGCCCGCTCGCAGGCCCCCAGCACCCTCGCTGCTTAATCAAAATGAGGGTCGATGTGTCGGGTGCATGGGTGCGGAGCTCCCACAGCTCCCAGCCCCTGCTGGCTCAATTTAAAATGAGTTGACAATGCAGACTGTGGTTCATTCTGGCCCACAGAGCTAACGCTGAAACAGAGCTGATCTCTCTCCTCCTCCTCCTCCGCTCAATGGCTCCATGTCACTGTGAGAGTGCGTGCGTGTGTGTGTGTGTGTGTGTGTGTGAGAGAGTGTGTGTGAGTGCCTGCCTCATCCAGAGAGCGAAGCATTCATCACAATTCCCAGTCACTCCACTTGGCACGTGTACCCCGGCTGAGGGGTAACGGTGAGGCTCTGTGGCTTAGCTTAGCTTAGCCGGCATGCATAGGCACACACGCACACGCGCACACGCACACGCACACGCACACACACACACACACACACAGACTCAAGCAAACACAAACACGAGCAGAGACGTCTGAGTTGATATTTCACCACGAGTGGGATTGGGAATCAGTCATCATTGTCTACGTCTGGTCCGATGCTTAGACGATTATGGTTCAGTTAAATGTGTCGCGCGACGATGGCGGAATTGATCAGCAGCCCCGCCTGGCGGCCCGCGGGGAGCCGCCAAGCGTGGGGGACCGCGTCTAACGTGGCATTTAACGTGACGCAGCACTGCTTAGCGCGATGATCTGCACTCATTATGCCAGCCGCTTGCAGGTGTTACATGATGACGACTGCTTGGTATTTTCCTACAGCTTAGGGATATTTTAAAGGGGAAATCGGGGGCATTAAATTTATCGTTTCTGACCTGAAGTTTCAAAACAAAATTTATCAACCGTGAGTAAGCCGAGTAAATTCAATCTGAAGATGAGTGAAGGAGCTCGGTCGTGCAGGAGCTGCTGGAGCGGCTCCATAATCCTGCCATCCAGCCAGGAATCCATCCAGGTTGGCTCCGAACCGGGATCCGTTCATACTGGCGAGCATGGCTTGCTCACCTGTGGGGGGCACCGCTGCAGCACTGTCTGATACCTGACTGCTCCAGCTGATTTATGCTGGAGCACAAGATAGCAGCAAATGGCGATTATGATTACCAAACTTTTTTTTTTTTTTTGGTTTTCTGAGGATGAGGAGGAAGGCGGGGAGCATCCTGGCCGATCGCGCCCATCCCCTCCCCTGCTAGTTTAAAGTCTCGGAGTCACCATGACAACCAAAACTGTCTTTCCATGAGGTGAGCGCTGATTTTTAATCCGCAGACGAGGCTGCAGGAACTACTTCTAAACCGTTTGTATTTGTTGGGTATCCATTTGTTCATATCGAGTTTTTATGGGGGTTTTTTTCGCATTTTTCGTTGCTCTTTTACGATTTCGCCTCTGTTGCTGCCCGTTTTTCTGTTGCTGGTTTGCTTTACAATCAGCTACGTTGTTCCTTATATATTCTTAAGATAGAAAAAATGATGATTATCATTATTTTCTTTATAATTAGCCCATCGCTTGTAGTAGCTGCGACGCCTGCGGTTGTGGATCCATGCGGACTCGGGAGGTTCGGGAGTTCCTCAACTTTGAAATGTTTGTAGAAACAAAATGGCAGATTAAAACCGATGACTCCTGCTGATGACTGTCACATGACTGCGGGAAATATTGGAATCTTCACTTGACTGTGTATGATGGAGGACTACTCCATAACCAAACTGCTGTAGTAGCTGCGATCGAGCCTCCCATCGTGGAGGCCAGTTTACACCAATCAGACAGTTGCTGATTCATTCTTATCGTCATTTTCATTACTGGCCACTGGTTAGTTTTTTTTTTTTTTTTGTTTTGTTTTTCAAAAGCATTTTAATTAATTGGCAAACTACTGCACACAGAGAGTTATCAGTTAATAAGCAAGGTAACTTTTGCGTTACATTTTAAGTGATATAATCACACGAGCTTGAACGCTATTTTTCCATCTTTGACATCAGGAACGGAAATGTGGTGGTGATTTGTGGTCTACACACGCGGCTGCGAGAGCTTCCCAGCTGCACGTCGGCAGTCCTGATTCGCATCTTATGACGCGCTGGGCCCGATGACGCGCTTCTGCAAGCCAATCACGCCGCAGCGTACAGCGAGCAGGCCGAAGAGGAAGCTGCTCCATCCAGTCGGCAGAGGCTTGACGTTACACCCGAGAAGAAGAAGGCAACACACCGGCTGATGCGTATGTTGGGTCCATCATGATGACAGAGGATATGAGAGGTGGCATGTTTGAAGGCCTCCATGCAGGGCGACAATAAACGAGCCATTTAAAAGCACATCGATACAATGACGCAATGACGAATTAGATGTGATAGTTGTCCTGCACCACGCTGATCTACAGAAATACTAATACAACATAACTGTACACGAAGCCTTGGACCCTCATGTGGGGCATGTGTGGCTCATCCAAAGTCGAGGCTCAAGTCTAAAGTTTGCTGAGGTTTAATAATGATTCACTGGTTTCTTTTAAATCACCTCTTAAAACCCTTCTCACAGACGTTTTAATGTATTTTTTTTTTATCTTTCATTTTGATGTATTTTATATCTTGTACCCTTTTTTACTTGTATTATTTATTGTTAAAATCCATTGCCTTTGCACTTTTTACTTATCCTATCTGCACTTATTTCCCTGATGTGACATCATCCTATTCATTCTATTATTCTTTTTAATAAAGTTTATTTTCTTTTATCTTGCTTTTTATTGCTTTTATTTCTTATCTGTATTTATTCATATTGACATGCTCAGCTCCGCACCTCCGAGGAAGAGAAGTCAAGCAAATACCTAACAAACATGGCTTTCTTGTGCAATTAATTATTGTTATGTATTATCCACAATAATTGATAAACTCAATTACTTTGCAGAGAAGTAACTACTAATATAACTTATTACTAATTTTCATTAATTTATCACAAATGATTATGAACTCATTATTGTCCTATAAACGGAATAAAGCGCGCAATCTTCCCTGAAAATTTTTATCGCTTCATTATCTGATGTGTTTTGTGATTATTGTACCTGTTTTTATTAGCTCCATGTTTGCCGCGTGCTCCGCTGATTGCTTCCTGCCCTCGGGTCTCTCGTACTGCCTCAATCAAATGAAATTGATAAAGATTAATCAAATCTAATCAACTCACCCAGCACTAATCATTTAGAGCCCATAATCAATTTTCAACCTTAGATTTGCATATTTTTTTTATCAGCAATATTTTTTTGGACCATCCATCGACGTTCAGTCAAAATGCCCCTCAAAAGTCGTTGAAGCCAGGACGTCTTGCAGTTATTTACCGACTAGGAGACATAAAGCTGTGTTTACTTGATAAATGACTTGATAAATGACGCTTTCATAATCGTTGCTTGGACAAAGGATCAAATTCCATGTGTGCCGCCGTGAGGTGGTTCCGTCCCGGCGACCGAACCGCGCCAGCCTGATCATGAGCCGCTGCCCGTGACCCGTCTTAGCTTGTTCTTCTGGTTGTCCGTTACCGCAAACTTCCCCCCCCCCCAACAGACAAAGTCCCCGAACTAGCTGCAAGACGAAAAGTCCAGCACGGGAGCCAAACACTGAAGCATTCGCACTGAGTCACTGCGAGAACCAAGAGTGAATTACAGATTCATTAGGCGGGGCCGACTCAGCTTTTAATGAGGCCTAATGTTGCTTCAGGTCTGTTGGGTTCTATCAATAATAAATGGGCTGCTAACGTGTCTGACATGACAATATCAAACAGTATTATATGTTAGATTTGCTTTTGAGACTCAAGCGGTTTTATCCGTCACATGCGTGGACACGTGCGGCAGCTGTGGAACGGGGGGGGGGGGGGGGGGGTCTTGGCGACACTGATGGTCCCGACGTGTGAAAAACGGCCACGACAGAACGCAATGCTGTAGCATGTCGAAGACGGGAGGGACGGAGCTTCCCCGCAGAACAAGCCGAGGTAAATCGAGTCGCAATTAACCTGGTGCTGCTTGGTTCGTATTTCTCTGTGTCGTTTGAACACCTCACGCTGTTTTTAGAAGTTTACTTTGCAGTTAGGCGAGACTGAGCGGGGGTCGCCTGCGCGCTCATCGCCTCTCCTCTACTTTGTTTTGGCAACACGCCGCCTCACAGTGTCACAACTCAACTGACAAATAAAGCCTCGTTTCCACCAAGCGGTTCAGCACGGTGAGATATGCACTTGCAGACGTTTCCACTGGCAAAAGTTGTGGACGGCACCAAAGACGGTACGGTGCCATTCCAGTTTTGGTAACCCCTTCGTCGGGGTACCTGGCACACTGATCTCATAACCTTAAGGGCGGGGCTTGATTGGTCACACACGCAGACGCGACGCTTGAAATAAATCACAAACATAAATGCCCAGTGTTCAAACACATCTTTGATTTTCATGACCGGAGATTCCATACTTTTCATGGTTCTGCGAAAAATGGCAGCGCGTAATACAGAGGGAGGGTTTGAGATATAGCGGCAGCCGGACGGAGCAGCGAGGAACCACAAGCTCGTCTGGTATTTCCCTCTGAGCAATGAAGGACAAAAAACCAAAAGCTCCTTGGTGATTACCGTCTTATTAAAGACCTAAATAACGAGAGTGTGTGCACAGAAAGACGCGGAGGTGGCTCATCATGACGACCATCCGGAATAAACCCCGTCTACCATTTACGGAACAGTCTGCGATGGAAACGCAGCCTAAATCCAGGGTTGAGCGTTCCAATGCGTAACGTACAGAACCCAACCGCTTGGTGAAAACGGGGCTTAAAGTCATCGTTCCGGTCTGCAGGATCGTCCCGCTGTTGCGCTCGTGGCCCGGTGAGTATCTACTTCCTGCCACTGCAAAGAGGTGTGGTCGCTGGCAAATGACGGCGCTAAAGAAGTGGACACTTAAATTCTAGGGATAAAGATGCTAATCAAATGGTAAGTGATTTTTTTTTAAGTCCATTTTCAAGCAAGTGGGTCATTACACTTAAAAGCCAACCAGATGACATTAATAACATATTTATCACAAAAAATATGATTGAGTGAAATTGTTATCAAATATTAAGATGAATTAATAAATAGCAATAGATGGATGAAATATCAAAAATAATTAGGGTAAATACATTATTAAATAGTCAAATAACCTTATAAATTTCACATAAATATAAATACGATTAACAATTAAAATACCAAAAACTGCAAATTTTGCCTTTTTTTTTTCAAAGTTTTCTAAATCTTCTTCAACAGGATATAATATTTCCTGGAGCAACTTAATCACCTTACACTCATCGTGGCGCTCCATCGCCTTGATTTTTTTGGCACTTACATGTCTTTCACTCTCGTTTGTTTTCAGCTGTTCACCAAGTCGTCGTCGCGGCACGAGCTCGCGGCACGCCGCGTGACGGGGGACAGCCAAGCATTCCGAGTGAATCTCTTTATAGAAGCGAGCGATCTGTCCCGTCTGTCCGTACGTTTGCGTCTCGAGAACCGCTCATCTGACTAGTGTCCAACTTGGCGAGCGTCTCGCCGGGCGGCCCGAGCCAGTTCGAACAAACCGGTGAACAGGCGGCGGATGCCAGTGGGGGATGGGACGGCACGTCAACCACCTACGGCCAGTAGCGTGACGCGGCTAGCACTCGCCCTGCTGTCGTTAAGTACAGTCACCCTCAGCCTGCAGGAAACCGCCACTCGAAAGACGGAAATTGCACCTTAGACTTCTCCTCAAGGACTTACGCTTGCTTGACGCTCCTGCGCCGTCACCGCGCCGTCACCGCGCCGCACCCTCCCGATGCCGCCGTGAACCTTTAGAAGCTCTGCGTCGGAGCTGAGCACAATAGCAACACTCATCGACTGTTTAGCTTTTTAACTTCCCGCGTCGCTTGCCCCCCCCCCCAGTCATGGCGAATGGTGAGACAGCAAGAGTGAGAGTAATCGGATTGTGCAAGATTATTGAATTTCTTCACTCGGACGCTCCTCGACTTGCTCCGCTGTTGGTGAGTCCGATACAAAAAGAGGAGAGGCCACATACCAGAAATGACGCACTAAAAGCCAACCAATCACAACCAAACACAGAATTTTTAGGAGTTTTGGAGTCTCGCACGCCATCGCCTCCACGCAGAAGCGGCGACCCGGCTGGTTCTGTGTTCTTGCCGTTGCAACCGAATGAGTAACAATAAACACAATCCAACATGATGCTAAACTCACTGAGGGGCCTTCCTCTGCCAGCGGGGCCTCATTTACGGCAAGTAATTTCATCGATTTGTTTTTTTTTTTTTTTTTTTGTCCCCCCAGTGGTTAAAAATGATCATTTCCTCCACCGTTCCAGACCCCTCAGTGGAATCAGGCTTACAGCAGACACGCGCTCATTCATAGCCGGTGTCTGCACTTACTATCTTTGAAGCTATCTGCCAGGAAATACTCTCCAACCTGGTCTGAGCCTCAAAACCGGACACCCGCGTCCTCGACCTTCTGCCAGTCATAATATTGTAATTTCATCGCTAAAATCTGGTGCGAGCCGACTCGCCTTCAAAAACGGCGGCGGTTAAAACGCCGTTAAAGAAACTCCACCTTGATCCCTGCTCCTCAAATAATCGCCGGTCAGTCTCTCACCTAACGTCTCTTCTCTAAAGTGCTGGAGAGAGCGGTTGCTTCACAGTTGCCATCTCGTTTAATTGATAATGACCCATTAGAACCTTTCCAGTTTGCTTTCAGGGCCTGACATTCAGTGTTCATACTAAAGTGGCAAATGACATTTTCTTCGGCTCCGACTCCAATTCTACCTCTCTGCCTCTGCGACTGGACCTCAGAGCATCGTCCCTCATCCCTGATCGCGGAACACTCTTAGATCGGCCCGAAAAAAAACCCACTTTGGCCTCTCTGGCCTAACTCTCGCTTAGATATGATCATACTTATCTGGTAGAGTTCTCCTTTAAAAACACATCAAAAATCAGTGATACAAAATAACGAGTGCCGCAGGGCTCAATTATAAGCCCTACACTTTTCTCTTCAGAGTGTATCCCCTTCTCTGCCAGCTCACATGTCGCAGTGGAAATAATTTTCATTATGACGATACCCAGTTGTATGTGCCATTAAAGGCAGATGATCATTCTCTTATTCCAGATTCGGAGGCCTTGCCTTTCTGCAGCAAACAACCGGCTAACATGTCACTTTTTCTTCTCCTAAATTTGCATAAAACGGAGATGTTGGTCGTTGGCGCAGTCTGTCATTGTCAACAGTGCGACGAGGTAACGGGAACTCTCAATAACTTGTTCTTTGGTCTTCCATGCACAGGTATGAAAATTCCTCAGATGATTCAGAACGCTGCTTGCTGGACTCCTGACAAGAACCGGGAGATTTGGACACTTCTCTCCAACATCGCGGTTTCACTTTTCTGGTTCCCTGTGCAGGACTTTAAGGTGCTTCTGTTGACTTACATGCTCCTGCTCTGAAGAACCTCTCGGACCTCATGCGACCCTGTATCCTGACTCCTGCCTGTCCATTAAAAAGGCTTCCGGGGCGCAGGACCTTTTCCTGCCAGGCCGCCTTCCTTTGGAATAACCTCCCTGCAGATATCAGACAATCTGGCCAGCTTGAGATCTTTATATCCAAACTTAAAACTCATTTCCTTGCCCTGACATACAATTTGCTATACATTTGGTTATCAATGAATCTCTCAGTAATACTAGTTCTTATAGTTCAGGTTTGAGAGTTCAGCACATTGTATAGCCTGTGAATCATCGCTTGCATTTTCCTAACCACTCTACCTCTCTGGTCTTCTCCTCCATCTCTCTCTGCACTGCGCTAATTTGCCTCATGTTAATATATGAATCTACTGAAAAAAACTGATTACATTTTGTAATTTTATGGTTTTTGTGTCCATAAATTTTAAATGGACTCAATCGCAACAAGTATCAACATTTTGGTGGATGTATTGGAAGGTGAAGTGTGCAAAGAGATCTACAAAGGGGTGCTTCAGAAAAAACAACAAAAAAAGGCTGGGCTCAAACCACTGCATGGATTAATCTACCCTTAAAATGACAGATAATCATAAAAGATGATGGCACATCAGCTATTTCAGGGTTAAGTTGAGTGGAGAGTCGGGAGGGGGATGAGGCGACTCCTTACCCCGCGGCCTCGCGGCGATTCCGGAGACTCCGGCGGCGGCGCTTCATCTCGACCTGAAAAACACCAGCAACACACACACAAAAAAAGAAGAAGCTGAAGACAAACAAAATCTGTGCAGGAGCCGTGTAAAGAGTCAACCAAAAGCCTCGAGTTGATCCAATTTGTGTACCGCTCCTGTTGACGTTCTCGTCGGCGTGCCACTCGGCCGTGTACAAACAACTCCTGCTCATTGTTTAACAAGCTCAGTTAACAACATTTTAATATCCTCCCCCTGCTCTTCGTACTTGGCACGAATGCTAATTTCACAGAGCGGGCAACGCATTTAATGGAGTAATAGCTTATTAGAGGAAACCGAAGTTGACAATAAAATATCTTTTTTTTGTTGTTTTTTTTTCCCCCGATTGCTTTCCTGTTGATTAGATTTGCAGTCGGCGTCCGTCCTCGAGCACAGTCCGACTCGCCGGATGAAGACGGCGGCCATAAGTCTGTCGTTGGCCGCCTACTTTTCTGCTATCTGTCCCCAGCAGCATGTTTGCAGTTTTCAAAATCCTGTTGCCAAATGAAACAACAACCCCATTTGCGCTTGCACACTGGACTCAGACGCCCAAGAACGTTGTATTTTCTTAAAGCCAATCGCAAACCAGACAGAGTTTTCTGTCCTCAATGGCAGAATGATAATGGGTGCAGCCAAAACTGGGGCTGGTGCCACTGACATCAATATGCCAGTGCATTTACGCACAACAGCAGCTCCTTCATCAATCCTCTGGGGTATTGGTCACTTTTTTTCAGTGTATTTCAGTGTACAGATGCCTAACTTCTCTAGACTAACTTAAAAAAAAAAAAAAAAAAAAAAATTCTAATACTTTTCCAGTTCATTTTCTAACACCAAAAGTAATGTCCTCTAAAAATCTGTTAAAAAAAAAAATCAAAGCTGGTGTTGTTCAATAATGAATGCTTTTCCAGTCATTGATGACTGAAAAAAAAAAAAAAATCAGAGAAGGTTAATTATTTAGAATTATCAAATATGCCCATATGCCCGGCAGACAGGATTGGCCAGGAGACAAGAGCGTTGTGAAGGTTAGTTTTTTTGTCACCTCTGACAGGTGGTGTGTCACAGAGACTCAGAGCTTACGGGCCGCGTTATTCGTGAGGACGAGGTCTGCTCACGACTATGAGAGATAGAGGGAGACATACAGTAGCTCCGGTCTACCAGGTAATACTCAGACGAGATCTCAGTAAACGCGTACTTGGCGTTTTCTGCATCCCATGTCGCTGTGTACCGCCGTCGCCGTGAAATAAACGACCACGTCTGTTGGCGCGGGCGAAAACGTAACCTGGCATATGCGGCGACTTCAGCGGCATAAACGGTGCGGAATAACGCCGCTGATCCTGTCCAGAGCAAATCGACTGAAGCAGAGTTGGATGTCGGTGTCACGCCGAGTTTAAGGTCTGACGGTTTTTTTCCCCGAGGTGTTTGGCTGGTAGCCATGGCAACTGAAATTAAAGGTTTTCCAGCATGTCTTTGTCCTCGTCTCCCACTCTCTCGCTCTCGCTCTCTGCGCTGGGCTTGACTGGTCTTTTGGAAACAGTGTGGTTTGCCTGGGGTGTCTGACTGTAGCTCCCATCTGTTCAGACTACATGCGCGCGCACACACACACACACACACACACCTCGATGCAAACGTAGTTGTGCTGTCTTTCAGCCGTCTGAACGAAGACAGCGAAGAGGGAGAGGACCGGGTGCGTGCTGAAGA
>CAAKHG010027555.1:0-17943 GCA_901007715.1 Dactylopterus volitans | reverse complement strand
ACCTGCCACCTTACCTACACAGATACCGCCTCACCCTACACAAATGCCACCTGCCACCTCACCTACTCAGATGCCTCCTCAACAGCACATTTAGCCCCTGCATAGGTGGGTTCAGGTGCCAAGCCATAATGAACACCCCCCACCTACACACACACACACACACACCACCCCTCATTAACCCCCCGCCCCCCGAATATACTTAGCAGCACATATAGAATCATCATCATGTATGGAAGCCTCATTTGTTTGCTGTTATGTAAACATGCACAACGATTGTCACATGTAACGATTCCCCCGCTAAAGGTCTGCTCATGCCATTAGACACCAAACGTGATGTTTAATCAGCGACTCTCCTCGTATAAACCTGTCCATGTATAGATAGCGGGGTGAGGAATGACTCATTAGACCAGATTGCTTTTTAAACCCTCCAGGTTTGAATAGCAGGAGTTGTTGGAGAGCAGTGATTAATGTTTGTTTTATGAGGCTTGTTGTAACAGTGTTATAAGGGCTTGATAACATTACTCGGCCATTTGCAGTTTGGTTCAATAACATGGCTACATGCCTGAGCATTTGGTCCACATTTGGTATTAAACGTGCTAGAATTTAGTTTTTTGTTTTCAGTTGAAATACTTTATGTCCATCTGTGTGCGTGTGTGTGTGTGTGTGTGTGTGTGTGTGTGTTTTTTCACAGAGGTGACATTTGTCACAGCAGCTTTAAAGCAATATTCTGTTATCTTAAGCTTCACTTAAGTTGCTGACTCACTGTATTCAGTATCGTTTTAGTGGATAAAAAGGCATCTTTGCTGTGCTTTCTAGTGTCTTTTTCGCTCATTGTTTTGGCTTTTACTGAGTGCATCTTTACTGATTTAATGGCTTTATGTTGTGCTAGAACTAACAACTCACTGTTCTCAGTGTAAGTAAACTAAAATAAGACGACAGATGGGAAACATTAGTAACCAGCTAGCGACGTCATGGAAAAATTAGCAGTAATAGAGCAAGAATTTTTTTTTCAGAAGTCAATCATTCACCAGGTGGACACACACATCTCCACTTAAATGCTAATGTTGCTTTACGCAGGCCCGCCTTTGTTTTTTCTCTTTTTTTTTTGGATCTGAACAAAGTGATTTATCTCTCGTCTGCTTTTACAAAGTGTGACATTTGCATCCTTGCCTTTGAAATAATTGCCTCTGTTTTCCAGAGAGAGTTGTAATCGCTTGGCAAATGAACTGATGTCCTCCCTGACGTGACCCATGCAATCGCTCATCAGACCCCGCTTTGCAGCAGGTAGCTCAGGTGTGGGAGCAACGAGTGGGAAAACGAGAGCACAGGAAAAGCCCCTCAGATGGAGCTCTGAGCTAGGAGATCACCGCACCTCCCTCGTTCATCTATGACCAGTGGACGGGAGGCCGGGGGCGATGCGCCGAGGTCGATGAATGAAATACCAAATGACATGGCGCATTAGTATAAAGAAAAACAGCCGGTCGTACTTGGGACGGGCCGCTGCGATGACATAAAAGGAGACGGTTAAAAAATGGACGCCTATGTAAAAAAGAACTTCTAATTAACATGAAATAGCCATTGGAATAAAAAAAAAACAAAACATTGTGGTTGGGTAATCAATCAGGTGATAGGCCTACTCGGACCAAAGGATGTCTGCAGTTGTACGTGGAAATCCACTGTTGGCGTCTCCTCAACCGTTCAACTAACATTTGTATTTCTGTGGTTAACGTGCCTCAGCTGCAGGTGATGATAAGCGTTGTGGCGACACAAGCGTTTAAATAAAAGGAGAGAGGATTGCTGGGGCAGAGGCCGTCCAGGACACATGGCTGAGACCTGCTCATCGGTTTTCCCCGGATAAAACTGTGGAAACGGCATTGCCTGCTCACACCTCGCGAGGGACTCTCTGTGCTTCACATTTGATCATTTGTGAAGGTTTCGTTTTCCGACTGTTTCGTTGTTCCTCTCCTCTCTTGTAGCCAATCAGCACCTTTTTCTTGCTGTTGTCATTTCCTCAGGTGAGGGCCAGCGCAATCGCTCAAGATGCGGATCAGAACTACGACTACGCCTCCAACAGTGTCATCTTGCACCTGGATGTTGGGGACGAAGTGTGTGTACAGCTGGACGGGGGCAAAGTTCATGGCGGGAACACCAACAAATATAGTACCTTCTCTGGCTTCCTCATCTACCCTGACTGACGTTATACCCGCATCCCTGTACTCTCCATTGCATCTAACAGGCCAAGCTTCCATGTTGTAATTTGTCATTCCAGTGCTGTTCAGCACAGCACACATGAACACATTTAACGGAAGGTTTAAAGAGAATTTGTGTAAAAAAAAAAAAATTATATATATATATAAATTGTACATATTACCAGTTAACATTTACTCCCGACGCAAACACCTGTGCTGTCATCATCCTGTGCCACGTACAGTGTATGTAAGAATGGCTAAAACACATGATTCACATCAGTTTCACGTGCACACATTTGCTTTCTGGCACACGGGCGCGCCCGCACACACGCACGCACACGCGCGCACACACATGCGTGCCAACATGAATTGAACCTCTCTTATCAGCTGTTACACTGACACAAGACAACCATTCCAACCACCAGTCTGAGATCGACTGAAATGATCCCTGAATGTTGGCTGTAAATCGAAAGAGTGTGTATTTTGCTGCCGCGTCTCGCCTTCAAGGTGAGATGGATTTTCAATATGGCTGTAGACACCAAAAAGAAAAAAAGAAAAAAAAAGTCATGAATATATTGATCACAGCTGATAATGCAGCCAACACCACGAAAATAAACCAGTGAGTTGTATGTCTGTGTCCATGCCTGTGTGCGGACATGTCAGTGTGTTTACCATTCAGCTTGTGCTGAAGCATACAAGTGCCACCGCTGTTAGTTTGACCCACTTGGTTTCTGAGTCATCAATGAAGGAGTGTCAGTTTAGGTGATAACGACACATGCATCAATACCGAGGTTTAGCTTTGAGATTTTTCCCTGAGCCACAGCTTGCGACAGGGGCTCATCTTATCCTGCTAATGAGCTCAGACTTCCTCTGCCGTCAAGTCACATTCATGGATCCATAGTGTCCAATACGGTAAACATGAGTTTAAAGAAATGATTTAACATTTTGGAAATATGATTTGCTCTCCTGCTAAGGCATAGATAAGATGATCGATATCACGTCTGCCCTTTTAAAGAAACACTTTAGCTAGCTGCTGATTAGCTTAGCACAAAGAGTGAAACAGTCAGCCTGGCTTGGTGCAAAGGTGCTCCTAATAGCGCGTCTAAAGGGCACTGGTTTTAGCTTGTTTTTTTTACTTTGCAGATTGCGTTAACTTAATCCAGACGAAGGCTCTTAAGCATAAATTATGTTGGGTCTCATGCTTTAGGAAAGTGTCATGCTTAAGCAATACAACAAAAGTTTAACATCCAGTTCAACCAAAAAAGCACCTCTCTCTTAATTAACCTGGGATTTTATAATCAATATCTAACTTAGTGATATGTTTAATGTGTTTTAACATTAGCTAGAATGGGTTAATGGGTGTATGGCCCCTTGGCATTGCTTTGGGTGGAACTATCCAGGATGGCAAAGTCATCATGGAATTCACTAAGATTTAGGGACCAACATTTTCAGGTGCTTCATTAAGATCAGTTTATTGAAGAATCACCAATGGCACAAATGGCCCATTAAATTCCAGATAGCAATCATTCTTTTGATTTTCAAATTTTTTATTAGAGATGTGACAGACATAATGCTGGTTAGGCCAACATTTTTGTTGGTTTTACATGACAGTGACTTTGAAAACATGAGATAAAAAGATATCTTTCCATGATGTATCCAAGAAAGTAGATTTATGTTAGAAAACTAACACTCATAAAAATTGCAAGTGGCTTTTAAATTAAATTAGGTGTTCACGATTGTTTCCAATCTTTATGCTAAACTAAGCTCACCCTGAGCTGGCTGTAGAGCTATATTCATCATACAACCATAAGAGTGGCATCAATCCTCTCATCTGGCTAACAGGAAGAAGCTGAATTTTTGCAAAAATTAATGCTTCATCCATTTCATTGTGAATGTAAAGATGTTTTTGAAATGCAGATGACCATTGATGTTTTACTGCCAGTTGCTATACCTATAGGTTTTCTGTGCCTTACACAATATGTTGTTTCTTTTTATGCATGACTTTTTAAATCCAAGCCTAATGAACAAGCTGATCCACTTATTATAAACGGCGACCCGCTGGGGATTTCTGCAGAAAAAACCTCTCCAGCACACAAGTCTGTACAAATGTTGTTATTCATTTTGTGAAATACCGATGCCAGATACGAACAGAGGACTTGGAATCCTCTATGTAAGTGGAAGTAACTCATTGCTGTAAATAAAAGCCCCAAAATACAGGTGGAGATTCAATCTAAACTGTGCTAAACAGGAGAAGCATGTGAGTTTGTAAATTTGCATCCTGAGATGTCAGTGTACGTATGTATGTATGTATGTATGTATGTATGTATGTATGTATGTATGTATGTATGTATGTATGTATGTATGTATGTATGTATGTATGTATGTATGTATGTATGTATGTATGTATGTATGTATGTATGTATGTCAGTGTAACCAAATTGTTGGATTTAACAATTTTATTTTTGGATTTTTACATGAAGATATACCTAAAGGGGTTAAAACTCTCAGAAATGCATCTATTTTAGAGCTTTTCACTGGCCCAACAATATGTGGCAGGTACTAAGATGTCCCAGTGTCTGACTAAAGTCCCAAGTCTGAGGCTAGATAGCATGATTGTGCCGAGATCCGGATGTGAATCTGTTGATAAAACTCATCATTCCTGTGCTGTGATTGAAATATCCCGATACTGTATATTGTACACAAACATTCCTCCTGAATGATTACACATCCCCATGCTGCATCCTACTTTGTGTGTTTTCTGGTGCTGTTACCTTTGTTCACAAGCAGTGTGATTTCATTGTCGTCATTGTACTTTGCAAGCTGACTTGTGTGTATTTGTTATGTATGAAACCATCACAGACTTTTCTCTGCCCTGGAAAAAAAATTAAACGATAGTAAAAAAAAGAAAATTCGGGATTATTTTTGTTTTGCCGTCACTGAGTCGGGGGAAAAAGTGAGCTCTCTTTATTCTTTACATCCCTTCATCTTGAGTCCCACTTTATACATTACAGAAATAAACACACTTTTGCCCAGAAGACAATGATAATTGTTGTGTTGATAAGTTCGATTCCTCTGGGGTCTTTTGTAAAGACCTAAATAATCTCGCTACATGTGTCAAACTCATAGTGGAACCTGGTCTAGATAAACAGCTGCCTTCAAACAGGAGCCGATAACCTGGCATAACCTGGTTTCCTCCGTCGAGAAAGACCAGTGTTCTTGATGTGGCGGATTGAATCGTTATTTCATCAAGTTTTTTGGTTCAAGCTGACAAATTAAAGCATAGTTAAGACACAAATTAAAGTATAGTTAAGAAATACTGAATCCATACTGGACATACTGAATCAAGGCTGCCAAAATATTGAAAGTGGCCTTGTGCCCTATGTAGCTTTGGTTGTTTGTGTGCGGGCATTTTAAAGCAGTAATATATTACAGGGCCATTTTGACCATCCTGGTGTCTCCTCGGATATTTGATTCATTAACTGATTAAGTCTGAGATCCAAGGGGTTTCTTTACTTTTCCACCTCAAGACATTTTTTTCACGGTACTGCGATAATAGTCGACAGAAGTCAGGCTTTGAGGCCCTGCAGTTTACTTGTTTGCAAGATTTGAACTTTGAGCTAATGTTAGCATTAGCATGTTCACAACGATAATAAAAAATACACTGGTGTCTCGGAGGTATAATGGCGACCATGTTTGGCATGGTCTAGCGTGTTAGTGTGCTCATGTTGATAAGCAAACCACAGCAGATGGGAAAAGCATTAACTTTCTGCAGGTATTTGGTCAGAATCAGAATCAGAATCAAAAACGCAGGTTTTCCACCTACAAGGAGTTTTACTTGGTAGCTGGTGCTAAACAGGTAACATATAGTTGTAAGGAAAATTGAATACTGCATAAAGTATCCAAACTATACAAACATATACAATGCTGTCATAAACAACATCCTGAAATTCTCAAGTGAAAGTTTGATGTTCTGCATTTCATAAATGTGAGTTTTGGATATAATATCAAATCCCTTAAAAGGAAAAACCCAGCAGTCGACATATTGGATAGATCAGATGAAACCTATGAATAATTCTTTAACTGCGTTAAGACCTGTGGGAACTAACCATCTCTGTCTCAGGCTTATTATCAGCTTTTGAGATGATAACAGCTATGCACTTCCACCATGAAGATACCCATAGTCCAAAGGTTTAGTCCTCTGCATCGAAGCTTTGGGCGAGAGTTGAACGCAAAAAATAATTGGACAAAATGAAATGTCTGAAAGCAGGCAGAATTACAGATGCAGCGACCTGTTTGAATCTACCTTTGCCATTAAAAGATTTGCTTCTAAGCCTGCTGCTGCCTCTGCCTTCTGCAAAGCCACCCTATGAAAATGAAACCTCGACTGAAGAGAGTTTTCACCTCGCCGCCAAAGAAAAAAAAACACAGAGGTATCCGCAATTAAAGGTGAGAGGGATCCAATTGTTGATGAGGAGGTTTTTGAATGTGGTGCAAAGGAGAGTTTTGGGAAATGTTGGGCTTGGTGGTGTTGCATCTCGGCAGTGGCTCCCTCCCTCGGAGTCCCAGCGCTCCCTCCTCACAGATTCCAGCGTTAAGTTAATTGGACAGGGAGTGAGGGCTGAGGAGGGAAGCATTCAGCCCCATTAGCAATCCCCCTGTGGAAGGCTGAGCCGAGAGGATCACAGACTCCCAAATAGGAGGATTAAAATAATCAATAGGCTTCACTCTCTCTCCTTCAGCACAGACAGCTGCACACGCACACACACACACACACACACACACACACACACACACACACACACACGCCACACACACTCACACATACCTTGTTAATGAAGGTTAATTTAAGCCTCTGACAAAATGAAAGGAAGGTCAGGGAGATGGAAAACCATCTGACAGGTCTGTATGATAATTACTGTCCTTAACATTTCTGCTGTGTTTCCCCGTTTTTCCATCATTTATGTCTCTACTTTTTTTCTTTACAGTTCATTACATTAAGGTTTTTCACCTTAATATGGCACAACTTTCTATAGCATATTTCTCATGTATAATTCCTACCCTCAAATGACATGAATTTAGATACTTTGTCAGTACCGGTTTTACTTACTATGTAAATAGAGCAGTGGATTTTAGATTTCAGAATATTGTATGATGAAAAACTATAGCATTACTCCGCTTTTGGGTTTAATTATCTAAAATGTAAGTATATCTTATTGGCATTTATTAAAAAGAGCTTAATTTACCTATGAAATCAAACAATTTCTGCAAGAGATCTAGTTATGACTGTGGCGAAGGCAGGAAATTACATTACTGTAGTCCAAAACACATATCAAAAGCCCCATAAGTTGAATGTGTGATTACTCTTTCTCACATTTTTCCTTCTAGACTGGCTGATTCAAAGTAGTTTTAAAATAATAAGAAAGACATGATGAGCAAAAAAACAAAACAAAAAAAAACAGTTATACATTATCAGCTGATAGAATTTATAAGCTGATTTACATGAATGCTGATGGAGTAAATAAAGGAGCTGATCGCAGCCATCATAGAATCAAAGCCTGGTAAAGTATAAACTAATCTTTAATATCTACTTTTTTAAATCAAAACCCATTTGCCCTCTCTTTTTCAGGTCTCTCATCAGCACGTTTACTCCTGCCGAGGGAGGTCATGCCGATAATATTGTTTCATTATTCCCACCTTTGCTTTCATCCCACGTCAGCACTTTATTTTCCGTGATTTTTATGTTATGGCACTTTGCGTAGCCCATCCCAGGAACTGGCTATCAATCGACCTCTTAATCACTCTTACGAGGAAACTTAAAGTGACCCACCGAAAGGCTCTGAGACATGCTGAAATACACTTAATTTACAAATGGGTGCAATTCTTTCAGTTGCCACTTCGAGCGGCGTGTTGCAGGTTCCAACCACCTGCTGATCCTGATGCCGATTCATTTTTCAGGTCAGCAAAACCAAACTAAACCAGCCTGATAAGAAAACCAAAGATGGAGACGGATGGATCCGCTGCAAACTTTAGCTGAAAAAAAAAAACCACATTTAAAACCCTCGCTAGGGCAAGGACACTTAGACTAGAACAAAGGCACGACGTGGCTCTCGCTTTTTACATTTGTGAGGCTCACCGCCGCAGCGCTTCAGCTGCCAGCTGGTGGCACTCGCGGCGAGCTTCGTTATGTTTTCAGAGCACTTCGTGCAGGGCTACCTGTCACGGCGAAATGTATGGATCTCCTGAGGCGGTCCTTTGATAACCAAACTATCCTGTCCATCTTTGCAGGGCTGACTCAGATCACACGAAACGTTTGCCAGTGTCTGCAGCGCATGTACACACAGACGTGCGGGCCCCTACATGTAGAACATTGCATCGGCTGTTATATATTATCCTTTTGCTCTCTGCACAGGCATATGTAGCAATGGCTGTGGAAAAATAATCTTTCACACACACACACTCTCTCTCCTTCTCTATCTCTCTCTCACACACACACACACACACACAGAGCACCCATTAAAAATAACTGGTTCTGGGGTTAGAGAAGAATATTTTTCAGGAGAATTTACTAGTAAGAGAGGTTAACAGGCGTCATCAGGAGCTGGAGCAGAGCCGTAGCTCTTTTTGACAGATTTATAGTTTGTGCCCTCACCTCTGGTGTTATATCCACCATGTGTCTTCTCCGGGCCCTGCTTGCCCTTTCTTAATGGTTTCCGCTAATGAGAGTATGCATCCCAAGGAAGGAAAGTGACAAAATGCATTCATTCAAGTGCCTTACCTAAATACAGTTTTGATTTATTTCTATGGCCATTTTTTGAGGATTTAGGGTGCTTTATACATGTCGATGTTTCCGAAGGTCTTATCATACTTTTAGCTCCTTCGCATCTTACAGCTACAATTAGGAGCTACCTTTCCGACGAAGGTTTTACATACAAAACACATAAGGCGTTTATGTAAAACTCTTTGGCAGTGTGCGCGGTGAAGCGGTTAGAAGTGGCTCCATCGTTTTTTCGCTGAATAACGACGATCCAAAAACACAACAGAAAGGGGCCGCTCTTTCGCTTGAGCACGCGCTGCCGCTTTTGGAACTCTGATTCTGAATGCAGGGATCCTCTCTGCGATCAAGCGTCTTGGCAACGCTGCATTGCTCCCACCAGGTCGTCCACCACTTGATGCGCAGCAGCGAGTTCAAGTGGCATTCTCTATGCAGCTGAGCCACCTGCTGTACCAAGACACCCATTGCAGCGCCCCTGCTGCAGTACCGCACCTCGGCCGCTAGGAGGCAGGCGATCTCGACTTGTTCTCTGCAGGCAAAGATGGCGGTGCGGAAGAAAGACGGCGGCCCGAATGTAAAATATTTCGAAGCGTCTGATACGGTCTCTCAGTTTGATAATGTGCGCGTCTGGCTGGGAAAGAATTACAAAAAGGTACTGGCCGCATGCTTCGTAGCCTTACCGCACGCACGCTCCATTTTTTCACCCCGCAATGTGGGCACTAACCTATTCGACAGAGCAGTGACAAAGAGAGGAGGGTGGGTGTTGCTGAGCGTCCAGCTGTTTGATTCACTCGAGCCGGGATACAAAAGGATGCTGAGCCGGCAGCTGCGCCAGATGCCGCCGCGAACGGCGACGGCTGCGCCGCGTTGATGTGGCCCGGCCGGTCCCGAAAAGCTCCCGCGCACACCCGACTTGGGGCTCGAGGTGCGCGCAAAGGCGTGATTTTTTTTTTTTTTAGCTGACCGGGACGCTAGCTAGCTAGGGAGCTAATCGGCTAACGGCAATGCAGCACAGATCCAGATGTTGGCTGTATGTGGCGCGCCGCGCCGACTGGAGCCATGGCTGCTCCGGTGTTACACTGAGCGGTGAGCTGGCTGTTCAGACTTATTCTTTTAAAATAAAATACAATAATTAAAAAAAAGCCAATAATAATGGTGACGTGAGAGATGCATTTATTCCACCACCCCCACCACCCCCCCTCCTCCAAAGATTTACTAACACCGCCCGCTCCCTGTAATGAAGCTCGCAACACACGCCGTCTGGTCTCTGGTGTGATTGAACACATGCACACACAGCACCTTCTCGAGCGCGCTGCAGTTCGCTTTGGCCCGGCTGCCGTCCCACCGATCCCTCAGTTTTAACGCCCTCTCTCTCTCTCTCCCCTCAGTACATCCAGGCAGAGCCCCCCACCAACAAGTCGCTGTCCAGCTTGGTGGTCCAGCTGCTCCAGTTCCAGGAGGAGGTGTTTGGTCGCCATGTCAGCAACCCCCCACTCACAAAGCTGCCAGTAGGTCTCCCGTGTCCCATCCGTACCTTCACCATGATCACTGTGTCTCCCTGCGAGTTGGTGGTGCAAATCGGGGTCCGAATTGAGGAAGAACTATCCACTTTTGTGGCAGAGATTTGGGGGTCACGTTTACCTTTATGAGCCTTTCCGCCTCTGACAGTGTGCTTTGTTTGGGGGTTTTTTGGGGGGTTTTTTTTGGTTGTGGGTTTGGCAGGATGGACGCAGCATCACAGCCGGCTGCTGTCGGGCCTGGTACGAAATGATTTATTACCAAGCTGAGCTTTTCGGGGTCCAGGGCTGTTAGAGATCCCGCGTCCGGTCCTGATGCCGGAACCTGGGAAAAGTTGTTTTGACGCGTAGAATCCATTTGTGCATGTGAGCGTTCTGTAGGCTGCGCCACACTCGGACAAAATTTGGCCGCCGAGGCCCAGAACCAGCTCATGCGACGTCTCTTTTTTGGTATTTCACCTGCAGTTTCTTCAAAGGGAGACAAGTCCAGTTGACTTGATTTAATTCCTTGAGGTCCCCAAAAGTCAGGAAAAGGCAACATTATGCTAATGAAGCTCAAGAAGAACGAGCACATGGAGACCTTAATGCTGTTTTAATTGATTCCAACAGAGGGTGCTGTCTGCACCTAGAATGGACTAAAGGCTTGAAGTTGACTCTAGCTCGGCTCCGCTGGCAAGTCAAAGTCATGACATTAGTGGTTGTGGTGATAGAATCAAGATGAAAGTTGACTCTGAATGTCTTTTTTTGTTTTGGACTAAAAGATGACTTCTATCGTCAAAAGTTGCATCTACTTCCAATGTCTATGCACTCTAACAGTTTTGTTCTGTGTCTCCAGATGAAGTGCTTCTTAGACTTCAAGGCAGGAGGCGCTCTCTGTCACATCCTGGCGGCGGCTTACAAGTTCAAGAGTGACCAAGGATGGTAAGATCTTCTTTCTGGCTGTTGGTTTTTTTAGGAAGCGGCGGTAACGATAAAGAAACAGAGTGGAAATAACAATTAGAGCCTCGGGTTACGTGCTCACTTGGATTTTGGCTATGTTGCTGTTTCGTGTGTAACTCCAGTCTAATTTCCTGGTAGGCGCAGGTTTGACTTCCAGAATCCCTCCAGGATGGACCGAAATGTGGAGATGTTCATGACCATCGAGAAGTCTTTAGTGCAGGTGAGCTTGCCTCAGTTCTCTTCTTTCCCTACGTTTGTCCCTCACATACCTGGACACTCAGATTCAGTTGTAGTAGTTGCAGTACTCATTTTCTAAGGTGTGATGACAGTTTTTTTGTATTGAGGATATCTTTTTTTCAAACTATTGCAACATACCCGTCCGAGGCTTTCTGAGCCATCATTTACTCGTGATGAAGCGCACCCAGTGATCAGTAATCCTACGTGCGGTTGCACCACAGGAGCACCCAGATCTCTCCGCGCGAACGCTCGAAGGCAGATGGCAATATCTCCCCCTCGCGTCTCTGTGCTTTTGAATTTCAATCTTTGACACATGTAATCCTTTATTTCAGAACAACTGCCTGACTAGACCTGTCATCTACTTGAGCTCGGACATAGAGCCGAAGCTGCTTGGGAAACTAAAAGATATTATCAAAAGGCATCAGGTGTGTTATGGTTATATTGTTTCCTGTTAATTTTTGTTGGATTGAGATTTTTTTTTTTTTTTGTCTGCATTTGGGGCCCTTAGTTAGGAATAAAATATGCGGTGCTTAACAAATTTATCAGACCACCACCCAGTGTAAGGTTTATGCCACAGCTGCCCTAAATTAATAGCATTGGTAATTACCCAAATTTTTTTTTTCATATTTTTGTAGCAGTTAATCCACCAGTATGTAGACGCTCTTTGACTGAAATGATATATTCAGTGCTAAAATATAATTATTATTGTTAGCCATGAATTTTCACTTTTACTGTTTTACAAAAAAACAACAACAGTAATACGCATTATCATTTTTTGACTAAGATGTCAAATTACAGTTGTAGTAGTCTCAAATTTGGGGGGTAAAAAGGTGAATTCAGTTTGAAAACCTTACATTGGGTGGTGGTCTAATAGATTTGTTGCGCACTGTATGTCTATGTTGTAAATGAAACCATGTGAGCTTGTTTTTTTTTTTTTCCCTCCTCCGTCTTATAAAATAAAATGTTTTTTGCAGATCATTGGTATTCATGTTGAAGGATTTTATCTGTTGCAGGGCTCGGTGACTGAGGACAAGGCCTCCAGCTCCCATGTCGTTGTTCCCATTCCCACCAGCTTAGAGGAAGGTGAGGCTGTGAATGCGGTGCTCAAGCACAGTTTATTGTTTCAATTGTGAAGCCTGATGAACCTACTCAATTTCCTCTGATATCCTTTGCTTCCTTTGGTCCAGAGGAGTGGGTGCGTCCTGTAATGAAGAGAGATAAGCAAGTGCTGCTTCACTGGGGATATTTTCCCGACAGGTTGGTTATGACTTGAAGAGAGTTACCCATCACAAAGATGAGAGGAAACAATTTCACTGATTGTTATAGCCTTATCTTTACTGCCAAGAATAAAATAGGGTTTGCGTTCATATACAGTAGCATTTTTCTTCCTGAGCGATGGCGTCTTTTCGTTCTCAACTGTTTTTAATGCAGATAGAACGCCCTGACTTTTTTTTTTTTTTGTGTGTGGCCGCTCCAAACACCTCTTGCAATTTTTTTGCAGACAGGATGGGTCTCATCACCCTGATAATCGAGTCTATGCTCATGTGTCAGACTGAAACAGCAGAGACGGTGAAAGAACTTTGGGTACCTTTATCACACAAGGTGATGAAAGCCGGCTGTTAGATGTGGTCACCCTTCCGTTACCCTAGAAACAAAACCCATGTGAGGAACAGGAGCTTCATCCTGGTACTTTTCCACCACAGAAAAACACCATATGGACTTCAGCATATATGGACACGACATGGGGCTTCTTACTGACCGATACTAAAAAGCAAATTGCTCCTCCTAATGCGTTCTTGCGAGCTCAGATTTGTAATCTCTCTCCTGGCCTTGGCTTGACCTCTGACCCCCTCTCGCCATTCAGTTACGACACCTGGATCCCAGCCAGTGAGATTGAAGCTGCTGTGGAGGATCCTCCCAGTCCAGAGAAGCCCAGGAAGGTATTTCAATTCCTGCCAATCACTCTTGGTTCAGGACTCTCTTGTTGTCACTTATTGTTTCTTGTCTTTTCACTTTTAATTTATCCATTCCAAATTTTCAAAATCTTTCACTTGATTCCTTTTTTTCCAACAGTACTTCTTCATTCAACACTGTTCCACAACATATAAAATGTATTTGGTTCCAGCCCCTTATTGTAGTTAGTGACATATAGAAAGAGTGGCATGTTCAGATCCAAGATGCCATTTTAATGGACGCACTGCGTATTAACAAATTCTAACAAGAATTTAGCATCTTAGCATCTATCTATCTATCTAGCCTGCTGTGGCCTTTGGCTGAACCGTATATTCAAAGCAGTGTCTGGGCCTCTTATTTTATATTCAGAGCATCACTCGCCCAAAGCGCTTAGCCCACTAAGACATGGTAGTAGGAGCAGTGAAGCATCCAAATGTTTAGAGCAGTGCTCACACAATAATATGCACACTGGGTGAGATTGCCATGAACGATCCTGTCACTTTGTTTGCTCACAATGGAAAGGTTTCTCCCCGGAAGAACTACTTCAAACTGACACAACAAAATGTTAAATCGTCTGTATTTGCCCTCATTCAATGACTCCCCTCTGTAAAAGGGCCCGTTTCAAATTCACCTCTCTTGCTGGTGAGATACTGATTTAACAACCGACATGAGCTGCACATGCTAACATAATGTTTTCACATCAATGAAGAATTGTATTTCCTAAAAAATGGATTTAAAGCATCTCCTTAATCTGTTACCAGTGAAAAACAAATTGGGTTTTTTTTTAAGCCACCGAATCAACTAAGTAACCAAGAAAATACCAACAGCTTATGTTGTCCATAACATTATTTCAGCTTCACTGAGGATAGAGTTCAATATCTTTACTTAAGAATGCATTTCAGTTTGCATGCAGAAGGGCATGATTTAAACCTTTGTAAAGTCTTAAAACAGAAATGCGTTACAGTTTCACACTAGTGAAGCTCTGCTTTATTTTCCTGTGGAGTTTGTCTGTGATATTTTACCAAGGTGGCGGCCATGGTGGCTGAGCTTGGCCCAGTGCCCTCCTGACTGTAGGACTGTTGGATATATACAGTGCATGATGTGGTCTTTGTCCACAGGTCCATGCCAAGTGGATTTTAGACTTGGACCAGTATAATGAGTGGATGAATGAGGAGGACTATGAAGTGGGAGAGGGCTGCCCGAAGAGGAAGAGGATATCAGCCAAGACCCTGACAGATGAGGTGACCACGCCTGACGAGCGGAGAGACAAGAAGCCTGCCAGTGCCAAGAAGAGGAAGCGCTCACCATCGCCTTCCCCGACGCCGCCACCTCAGGAGAGCAAGAAGAAGAACACTAAAAAGGGGTCTGTCAGCAGTTATATCCTCGGGCGAATAACCAGCAAAACCAGTGTGATCAGAGACCATATTAAAGAGGTGCTGCATGTGTGTTCCGACAGGCCGACGACCCCGTACACGAAATCTAAACGAGGGCAGAGAGAGGAGGAACAAGAGGATCTCAGTAAAGACTTGGATGAAGCATCACCTGTTCCAGCATCTGAGGAGGGAAATCCAGCCAAGACAAGTGCGTAAGACACCCCTGCAAATATGTACTGGATATGAAAAAAACAAAACTTGGGCTCACCATTTATGTTTGTTTTGTTTTTTTGCAGATTTACTGACTAAAGTGCATCCATGTTTGTTTTTTCCTTTTGTAGATAACACCAAGAAGGACTCGGATTCAACCCCAGTCAAGGGAGGGACTGATATGGGTGAGCCTCTGAAAGCAGGTTAAGTGAATACTCGTGTTTCCTCTTACGTGCTTATCTCCAACCACTGGTTACTAGGGGTGTCAATATCTATGCGTGTACACATGTACACGGATAGCAAATCATAACCGTTTAGAAAAAAAATCAATAACCATGTACACGACACTTAGTTCTTTTTTCTTGGTTAGTTCCTCCTCCTCGTTCATTTCTCACCAACAAAGTATTAAGGGGTGGAATGCTTCCTGAAAGCTAAAGATGATAACATTAACGCGACAATTAATGTTCTCAGCGTGACAATGGGGGCAAAGGCGGTCAGTAAGAAGCGGAGCAATGTGTGGCAGTTTTTTCGAGAGAGAAAAAATGGAGCTACAGTTCAGTGTACACTTTCTCAGACCAAGTTGGCTCATTGCAGCTGCACAGGATCAATGATAAACCACCTGCGATGGAGACACCCTAACAAGCTGGAGGCAGAGACTGCTGCTGACGACGGTGCTAGCGGTTCACAGCCTAGCATAAAAAAAAACCACACAGCGAAAAAGTGCGACACGGCTTGGAGCGAAGCTATCACCAACTTAATAGCTGGAATGGTTGCCCTCGACCTGCAGCCCGTGTCAATTGTTGAAGACAAGCGACAGTTAGCTCTAGGGTGGCAAAGCTCCACCAAGACTGCTATGCTAAAATAAAACGCCGACTGGGACAAGCACTTTATGTAGCGCTGGCTACTGACTGTTGGACTTCACTGAACACATCGGCATACATGACAGTGACCGCTCAATTCCTCGACGAGGACTGGAAGATGCATGCTTACGTTCTAGCGCCACAAAACCTGGAGGAGAGCCCTCTATTGGTTATATAGTGCAACTGCGGCCAAATTCCTAAATAACGTGTACACGCTATTTTACAGCCCCATGTACACGTGTAGAAATTTTTGTAAACGTTGACACCCCTACTGGTTACAGTGTAAGAGAGTGTACGGTGTCTGTGTGGTGTGAAGGCAAATAAAACATGCAAAGAACTTAAACATTTCCACTTTGACACATTTACAGTGTATAGTAATAAGGCACTAATATGCATGCATGAGCACCTGACAGATTGTATTTCCACTCGGAAGATAAGCAATCTAAAATATCCTGTTGGCATATATGTCTGGTGATGGTTTAATTTGTATTCAGCATATTTTATTGCACAACATAGGTGAACCAAAAGTTTTGGTGTTGGCTTAATATTTTCCTCAGTTCCTCTTCAGTCTTTTATTCATTTATCCTTCTTCTGTGATTTGAACAGATGAGCAAGAGGACGAGTCCATGGAAATAACAGGAAAGGTGAGACAGTCTGTGAAAATGTGAGGATATTCAGCACAACACTGTATGTACATGTCTCTCTGTATGTGTGTGTGTGTGTGTTCATTGTCCTGTTGTGAAACAGGAGGAGGAGGAAGGATCTCCGAGCGTGAAGGGTGAGCCGGTGAAGGGCTCAGATCTCCACGAAGACAATGTTACCGAGCAAACCCACCACATCATCATACCAAGCTACGCTGCCTGGTTTGACTACAACAGGTAAGAGGGCAAACTGAAGGAGAATAATTCCACAAAACATAGCTAGATTTCTGAATTTTCATGACTAAGGACAGGGGAAACATATGTAGCAGTGATGTGATAATTCAGTCTGCAACTGTAATTCAATCAGTTTGACTTAAAGTGACGGACACTACGTTTGTTCTCACACATGAGCAGTAGTATCATGCAAGTGCAGTGAGAAAGAATCAGAGATGCAAATCCGAATGTCTCAAAACGCCACCGATGTATTTCATAATTGTTTCTCCTCAGTGTGCATGCCATCGAGCGCAGAGCCCTGCCAGAGTTTTTCAATGGGAAAAACAAATCCAAAACCCCTGAGATGTAAGTGATTAAGCACAACACAGTATCAGAATTAGTTTTTTTATTTATTTATTTATTTTTAAATACTGACACGTAATGTTTTTTTCTGCTCAACAGTTATCTGGCGTACAGAAACTTCATGATCGACACCTACCGGCTCAACCCTCAGGAGTACCTGACCTCCACCGCCTGCCGCAGGAACCTGGCGGGAGACGTCTGTGCAATCATGAGGTATGTGGATGGTTGAACGGTAACAACGCTTTTTTTTCTTCTTTTTTTAATGGGTGAGGGGCTGAAACTGCCTGCACGCATCCACTCGCGGCGGTCATCAGTGAGGAATAACCTGCCTCTCCTCCTGCAGAGTCCACGCCTTCCTGGAGCAGTGGGGCCTGATCAACTACCAGGTGGACTCGGAGAGTCGGCCCACGCCAATGGGCCCCCCACCCACCTCTCACTTCCATGTTCTGGCAGACACTCCATCCAGTTTGGTTCCCCTCCAGCCCAAGACAACCCAGGTCCAGAAACACACACACACACACACACACACACACACACACACACACACACACACACACACACACACACACACACACACACACACACACACACACAGACACTCATTCTTCATTGTTTCTCCCTATGTTGTTGTGCCCCTGCAGACTCCTTCTACCCAGCAGATGATGTCTTTCCCAGA
>CAAKHG010027553.1:0-19238 GCA_901007715.1 Dactylopterus volitans | reverse complement strand
TCGTGTTTTGTGTTGTACACAAAGGAATGATTTTATGTTTGGTTATTTTTAGACTGGAAAGTTGCACACACACACACACACACACACACACACACACACACACACACACACACACACACACGCATACACACACACACTTGTTCTATTGCTGCGTTCGGTGTGATCACTTTTCAGTTGTTATTGTCCAAACTTGAACATGTTCCAAATGTTGAAAAAAAGGGGAAACAAATGGAAAATAACTCAGACATGAAATCATTCTTGTGTGTGTAGTTAAAGCTAAACACTTTAATCACACACACACACACACACACATACAACTTTTCTATTGCTGTGTTCCGTGCAATCAGTTTTCTTTGTTTGTTCCAAATGTTAAAAAATGAAAAATAATGGATAATAACATGAAATCATTCTTGTGTGTACAATACAAAACTCAAAATAAATGACTATTCTTAAAGAAAAACACAGAAATGGCACAAAAGAACGCACTGATTATAATACGGGTCATTTTTGACGCCCCTACGGAAGCCTGTAGGGTCCAATCACTCAGGCATCCAATTCAGAATCTTTTCGCAACGAGAAACGTGGCTTTTCGCTGTAAACGGGGCCGACTGGGACCAACAATCACAACATACAAACATATATGTAAACATATATACACACACACACACACGCACACACACACACACACATAACCTCACACTGTACGGCAATATTACAGCAACTGTTAGAAAAAGGCTGAGGAGGAACCTTCTCGCACGCCAGCAGCACCGCCGCCGCCTCCGATTAAAATGGAAGCATCCAGACAAATGTTCCAACAATCACGTGTCGTGGCTCATTTCTCTCCGGCGTGGCAGCAGGTCCGGATGGTAAACGTGAGCCGGAGCACGCAGAGAGACAATCTCATCACAGCAGACAGCGGATACAGAGACGCCGCACTGCATCCTGGGAAATGCTGTCTCAAGGGGCGGCGGGCGGCTCTCGCTGTGCCATTTTAATGATCCCTGATCCAGATTCATGCGACCCAGAGCCGAACCCGAGTCAGCCGCTGAACTGGTTAGCGCAGAGAGGCCTAGCTTAGTCTTAGCTTGCGTCAGGGGGGATGTTGCCGATGTCTCTCACCATATGTGATGTGCTTGATTTACATATCGTGGTTATTTTTTGTGGGGTATTTTATTAGCTAACATACGCTCACCGGCCACTTTATGAGGTTCAACTGCTCATTCATGCAGATGTCGCATCAGCCAATCACACGGCAGCGACTCAGGCGTGTGGGCGTGGCCAGGAGGATCTACTGAAGCTCAGACCAGCATCAGGGTGGAGAAGGAAGGTGGTTTAAGTGTCTCTGAAGGTGTCCTGGTTGCTGGTCTGAGTGTCCCAGCAGCTGCTGATCTACTGGGGTTCTCACACACAACCATCTCTAGGGTTTACAGAGGATGGTCCCACAAAGAGGAGACACCCAGTGATGCTCAGTTCTCTGGGAGAAGATGAACTGTTGAAGCCAGAAGTTAAAGGTCAGAGGTCAGAGGAGAATGGCCAGACTGGCTCCAGCTGATAGAAAGACGACAGTTACTCAATGAACCATCGTTACAGCCGAGGAAGCAGGAGAGCATCTCTGAACCCACAACACCTCCAACCTGGAGGCTGATGGACCACAGCAGCAGGAGAGGAACCTTCTCATAAAGTGGTGGGTGAGTGTGTGTGGAAGTGGTTTTGCTGCAGACTTCATCTACAACGTTGGCAGAAGGAGAAGCAGCTGCTGCAGCCGTGTTTGAAGGAGAACGTGGAAATGTTCAAGTAAAGTTTTATTTTAGGTTAAAAAGGTTCGCTAGCGTGGTTATTTTAATCGTTACTGCTTCCTTTTATTCTCCATTTCTGCGTCTCCAAACACATGGGAGGAAGCGTTAAAATCAGCCACTGGTGGTTTTCCTTTTTTTCCATCGTTAGCGTAGCTTAGCATGTTAGCCGCTAGTTGCTGGGGAGGCTTCAGTTAGAGGTTGGAGGAATTCACAGCGTTTGCGTTACAAGGTTTTAATCAATCAGCCAATCGCTAAAGAGGATCCACCCAGGCCGCGGCGGACATACAAATATTGAGAGTTCTTCTTCAATAATTTCAATAAGAAAACAAACAACCAATAAAAAAAACCACAACTCCACTGAACCAATGAACAAGGACCATTTGGTTTCTGTTGAGTTCCTGGTTCTCCGCTGTTCAAGTGTCAGGAAAGTTGAATCAAATCAAAAGCGCCTGAGATGCTTCGACCGCGTGAGATCTCGTCGTGTTCCTTGTGTGTTCCTCATCCGTTCCTCGCCGTGTTCTTCGCGTGTTCCTCATCCGTTCCTCGCCGTGTTCCTCATCCCTTCCTCCCCGTTCCTTGATGTTCCTCACTGTTCCTCGCCCTCGCCGTAACTCCGTCATCATTTTTAAGGCAAAAATTAAACAGTATCACGCTCGCGTCCCTGCTGATTGGTCGACCGTACAACCCCGCCTTCTCTCCTTATTTTTTTTTTTTTTTTTTAATGACACAACTCGCTTGCTGTGGTATAAAATTATAATCAACATTATTTACATGTTGCACGTGGACACAACAAAAAAATTAAGAAATCATAATATAAAACGTCTATCAAATAGCCTGTTTTTAAGAGTCTAAAGGTGGAAGCTCGGCCTGCAGGTCCAGAGGAGGAGCCAGTGTTGTGGACGCCGTTGGGGCTCCTCTAGTCCGGACCTCCACTGTCTGGTCCGGTGTTCCCGAAACTATCCGGGACAGCATCACGTGACTCGAGGAGCTCGGCGAACGCCGCCGCCCACCTGTGAAGGATTCGCGAAGTGAACCTGAGGAGGAGGCTATACGTTGGTCTCAAGGCCATTCATGTCAACAGTACAGTGCTCCTTGTTCTTCTTCAGGTGCCTGGGAGGAACCAGGGGCTTCCTCCTCTCCGGCGGCGGCCGCACGCCCTCCTCCAGCTGCATGAGGCGGGCCACGTCGGGCGGGACGAGCTCGTGCTTGCCGCCGCCCGACGACGGCAGCCGGAAGTTGCCGTTGTTGTTGTGGCAGTTCATCAGAGGCGGCGTGCTCATGGCCGGCTTGGTCTCGCAGATCAGGGGCACCTGGGACGCCCAAGCGCGGGCCAAAGAGGGGGTGATGGGAAAAGACAGGAACTATAACTTTCAGTTATGAAGTGTGGTACTGGGAGAAGCTCCTGGTGTCACTGGCTCGCCAGCACCAGGAGGCGTTTGATCGGACGCTGGAACTCACCCCGTCGCCCTCTTTCATGAAGTCCTTCCTGCAGATGTGTGCCATGATGCCGGTGGCCAAGGCGTCGCCCATCACGTTCACCATGGTGCGAAACCTGTCTCTGTGGAGGGGGGGCGGGGGCGGGAGGGCATATAGACCAATCAGACGCTTCGCTCTGTGCCGGGCGGTTTAACAAAACAACGATGGTGGCGGCGGCGGGGAGGAGGAGTGCGACTCACAAGGCCCAGTCCACCGCGATGATCAGAGTGATGTCATCGGTCGGCAGCCCCACAGACGTCAGCACTATCACCATGGTGACCAGGCCGGCCTGCGGTATCCCTGCTGCTCCGATGCTGGCTGCGGTGGCTGTGATGCTGGAGCAGGTTTTGGATGGTGGACGCGATTCCAGAGAAGAAGAAAAAAAAAATGGGTGGTGAGCAAGAAGAACTGCTAAAAAATAACTTCACAATTCTTCACTTCCTGTTTATTGACCAGCAGAAAGGTCAGATGTTGCTTTAAATTCGCCGCATCTGACAAATATGGAACTTCTATTAGGGGAATTGAGGCGATAATCTAGGAACCATCCCAGATTAAAAGCAGATCTTTTTATATGAGGTTCTACACATAGGAGCTTTCACGTGAATTAACACAACAGTATACAATAAGATGACATATTAATCTTATTATGGCGTCGTATTAGTCTTACAAGCATGAGAGTGTCAGGGACATATTGAAGAATAAATCCCTCAGCTTCCGAGAGTGAAGTAGGAATATTACATGGAAAAACTCATAAATATTACCACAATAAAGCTGTAATTTTACAAGACAAAGTTCAGATTTTTATGTGAATAAAGTGGTAATTTTAGTCTTTATTTTAGGGGGAAAATAGAAGTTTAACAGATTAGAACTTCCATGATCAATAACTCATTAATTTGCAGCCACAGTTTGATGGACAATCCCGGTTATTTCGTAGGTAACGTCGATGTCTCCGTGCAGCAGAGCCGAGGGACCGTCTACAAAGTGCAACACCGTAAAAAAAAAAAAAAAGATGTGGCAAAATTATCCAATGTCATTTAGTGCTTTGCGTTAATGTGTTAGATTTTTTAACATGTTAAAAACATTCACGCAATTAATGTGGCTGCCAAAAAACAAAAATCATTTGACACAAGGAGAAGCTGCGCTTCATTTACTTCCTGTGGGAAAAAATACAACAATAGAAGAAGAAGAGGCTTCCTGGCTGAGGATGACGAGGACGAGGTCGCAGTTTTAGGAGGAAAGTTCACCTTTAAAAAGTCGCCCGACGGATCTTTGGAGGAAACTAAAGTCGCCTGCACAGTTTGCAAAGACCAATTTAACCACCACAGAAGAAGAAACTCATCAGCGACCAATCACCTCAAAGCAAAAACACCCGACCCAAACTTTGTCAACGGGCCCATGAAAGGCGACATCACAGGACCGTGGTACTCGAGGACCAATAACCAGACCTGGAAGTGAGGAGACCAGTAACGCTGCGGCTGATTGGACGGCTAAAAACTGCCGACCAATCAGCAGAGGAGAAGACGATGACTGAGAGAAACCACTCACATTTAAACACATTTAAACACATTTAAACACATTGAAACATTTATTAACCACAATAACTCACAGCAAATTCTGCCATTCATTAGTTCTTTTATTTTTTCACATCTTCACTATTGACTCTTGTAGTGACGCTGAAAGTTTGAATCTGAGAATATAACATCTAAAAATATAAACTAAAATGACTACTAACTTTATTATCATTGCACAGGGGTTAGGGTGAAACTCTGTTTAGCAGCAATAATGTTTTGTAGCAGCTTCAGTATGAGATATTAAAAAATAAATAAATATACATTAAATTAAGTTACCATTTATATAAGGACCGAATAAATATGTGTTAAAAAGCATGAAAAGCCTCATGATGAAGCCCAAGTGGCAGCATAAACATGTTGTATAGAGGCTTTATGACCTGCAAAATACTAATATTACTCTCTAAAGTCGAGACTCTTATGTGCTCCTGATGATGCCGTCATGACGACGGGCGGATTGTTTGGGCGAATGTGTCGCTCAGTATTGAATCGCCTCAATCGTAAACAGAAGGACCTCCGTGGCTGTCATGGCAACCGCGCATGAGGCTCCTGTGGGATGTGAGAGGCGGGTGCGCGTCCGGAGGTTAAGGACGGGAGGACAAGGGCATGATGGTGAAAAAAGAGTGAGGGGGGCCGTGAGGGGGAGGGGCTGGGCTGGGGTCAGGGTGACATCAGTGGCGTGACTCCATGACGGCGGTTTATCCGGGGCCACGTGGATCCTTTCAGAGAGATAAGCGGATAATTTCATTCTAGCGTTGCTATATGGAATTAAATGGAAAGACCAGCGGCGGTAAGTACGGCCGCGGCAGAAGTGTCGGTGGAGGCACGAGACTATTACTTTAATTTTTTTTTTCCTCTGCGTAGGTGAAACAGCGATAATGACAAAGGCCTCGCGACCTCGTCTCAGCCTTTTAATGTGCAGGGAACATTTCCCATCAGCGTTCGTGCCAGCCACTTTTCTCACAGTTCTCATAACCGCAGAGAAACTGGTCTTCTTGTTTTTACTGGAAGACTCATGAGAGCCGACGCGACGGCCGCATCTTCAGCCAAAGTCCAACAAAATGCAGGAGTCAGTCAACCTTTGTATACGCCAGTCAGCCATAACATTATGACCACCAGCCCAATATCATGTAGGACCCCACTAAACCTCTGAAGGTGCTGCTGTGGTATCTGGCACCAAGATGTCAGCAGCAGATCCTGCAAGTCCTGGAGGTTGTGAGGTGGAGCCTCCATGGATCTGGACTTGTTGGTCCAGCACATCCCACAGATGCTGGATTGGACTGAGATCTGGGGAACCTGGAGGCCGAGTCAACACCTCGAACTGGTTGTTGTGTTCCTCAAACGTTCCTGAAGCATTGTTGCTTTGTGGCAGGGAGCATTATCCTGCTGGAAGAGGCCGCTGCCATCAGGGAATACCGTTTCCATGGAAGGGGGGACATGGTCTGCTACAATGCTTAGGTAGCTGCTACGTGTCAGAGGAACATCCACATGGATGGCAGGACCCAAGGTTCCCCAGCAGAACATTGCCCAAAGCGTCACACTGCCGCAGGCTCACCTTCTTCCCATAATGCATCCTGGTGCCATGTGTTCCCCAGGTAAGCAACACACACACACACACACCCGGCCAATCAAGTGATGGGGAAGAGAACCTGATCCATCAGACCAGGCCACCTTCTTCCATTGCTCCGTGGTCCAGTTCTGGTGCTCCCGTGTCCATGGTTGGTGCTTCCAGCAGTGGGCAGGGGTCAGCATGGGCACCCTGACTGGTCCCACACACAACTAACCACCATGACTGTGTGTTCTGACTCCTTTCTATCAGAACCAGCAGCAACTGTTTCAGCAGTCTGAGCTCCAGTACCTGGTCTGTTGGATCGGAACCACACGGGCCAGCCTTCACTCCCCACCTGCATCAGTGAGCCTTGGCCTCCATGACCCTGTTGGACCACTTTTGATAGGTCCTGACCACTGCAGACCAGGAACCCCCCACAAGTCTAGAGTCGTCTAGACATCACAGTTTGGTCCTTGTCAAAGTGGCTCAGGTTCTCACACTCACCCATTTTTCCTGCTTCTGACACATCAACCTTGAGGACTAAATGTTCACTTGCTGCGTCATACATCCCGCCCACCGTCAGGCGCCATGGTAACCAGATAACCACTTTATTAATAATAACACCCTGATGAGTGTGCATGTACCTCATATTCATACATGTGTACATTTCAAACGTGTCCGAGCAGCTGCTTCGTCCACTGACCTGATGGTGATGATCTGGCCAAAGTCCAGCTCATAATTATTAACTTGTGCGATGAATATCGCCGCCACGGCCTCGTAGAGCGCCGTGCCGTCCATGTTGATGGTGGCGCCGACGGGCAGCACAAAGCGGATGATGCGGCGGTCGATGTGGTTGTTCTCTAAGAGGCACTTGAAGGTTATAGGCAGCGTAGCAGAGCTGGAGGAGACAAGAGGGCGAGAGGGAGGGTTCAGAGCCTGAAAAGGGGGTCAGGAAAATAGATCCTTACATAACCGCCTGCTGCTCTCACTTGGCGAGCGCTTACACGAGGACTCTTAACAGCTGGAACTGCTCTGAGCGGATGCGGAATCGGAGCCCGAAAGGCCCCGTGACGCCGACCGGTCACTGCAGTCCGGCCCCGGCCGGCCCCGCAAACCGCTAAATACCCAGGGCCGTTGCTTCCAGACCTTCCGGGCAGCCGAGGATTTTAACTCCTTCCCGCACAAGTTAAACCCCGTCCTTAATGAAATCTGTCAGAGGCGGCCCTCGCGTGGTCCTCGGGGTACCACAGTACGAACACGTCGGGACGATGACCAGTCGCCTCCGCTGGACTCGAGGCGAGCCGCTCGCCCGCGGCTGCTAGCTACAACGCGCCGGCCGGAAAAGATAATCAAGAGGATCAAGTCTTAAAATCCGCAGTGTTCAGACACGGGACTTCTGCTTGAATTAGCACTGGCGACAACTTCAGGCCCCACGCAGCGGCTGCTCCTTGTGGCGCTCCCGCTAGCCTCGTGGCTAACGGCTATGCTAGTGGCAGCAGGCTGTGAGCTGGTTGTGTGTTACTGTTGCCTGTCGTCCCCGTTAGCTCTCTGTTAGCGCTCGTGTGCTGTTTAAATGATAAATGATGATCCAGCTTTGTGTTGATCCTGAACGAGTTAGCGCAGAAAGACCTAGCATCATCTTCACCACACGTTGCTTGTATCAGGGGAGATGTTCTAGAAGTGATATGCTAGCATAGGAGACGCTAGTGATGCTTTTATTTACATATTATGGATATTTTGGGGGCCATTTTTTTAGCTAACACACACTCGCCGGCCACTTTATTCGGTTCAACTGCTTGCTCATGCTAATATGTCATCAGTCAATCACATGGCAGCGCGTGTGTGTGTGTGTGTGCCGCCGGATCTCCTGAGAGGTGAATACCGAGGCGGCCGAGTCCTCTACCTGCTGTCTTGGCCGGAACCAAGCGACGGGACCACGGTAGTCCACATCGCCACGGCCCAGCAGCCAATCACACATCCCTCCAATTGGACACCGGGTGGAATTATTGATAACCCTCACGGTTCTGCAGTTCCCCCATATTCGTCATCGTCATCTTTTGGCTGAGTTCCTGCTAGAGCCCCGCCCCCTGCCTCCCCCCACCTTTAAACTGCTGTACTGCTCTGGTTTTTTTTTTTTTGTTTGGGATGGTTCCTCCACCACCCGCCTTCACCTGGAGGACGTTGCCAGGGCGATGAGCAGGGCCTGCAGGATCCCCCGGATGTAGACGATGGGGCTCTTTTTGGTGATGAAGAAGTACATGGCGGGCAGAATGAACAGGCCGTGGAGCACCAGACCAAACACCACCGTCACCGCGTAGAACCCCAGCTTCTTGCCCATGGCCGACGGGTCGCTCATCTCCAGGATCTTGCCGGCCACCAGGAACACGATGCCAAACGGGAAGTACCTGGCAGGACGGGGGACGTTCAGGGCTCAGCAGCGGACGCACGCTTACGGATGACAGTGGACAATGTTCCGCGCCACCAACAGGAAATCCCATACATGTATAATTAGCTATTAGCAGGGTTACAAAATTCCAGGAATTTTCAAAGTTAGAAAATTTCCATGGGAATTAATGGGAATTTATGGAAATTAATGGGAATTTATGAGAATAAAACAGAAATTTACAAAACTGAAGGTCGGCCCTCAACAGGGAGCTTAAATATAGTTGGGAAAACATATTGTAGCATAATCTTGGCTAAAACAACCAGATTTAATGCAAGTAGACTCCTCAGTCACATGCACACAGCACTGCTTACTGCAGGGCTATTGAGGCCACGCCCCCTGCGTGCACTGTGCACGCCTCCATCACATGCACAGATGACTGCTTAAACCCTGGAGGCCACACTTTTGAGCCCAAAGCACAAGACTAGTGAAGCCACACAGTTGAGCCTGCCCGTTATAGAAAGTCAAGGAAGTTATGGGGTAAATATATTTGATCTATAATGGTATTACTGTTTAACTTGCAAAAATTAAATACAAATCTATTCATACAGTCGCTAGCTAGCTGGTAAGTTAGGTGCTATGTAAGCTGTTTTTCATTTCATTGACCATTTAAGAGGCTAGCTTGTTATAGCTATATACAGTATATAGCTATAGTTTCCAATTTGGAATATTTCCAAAATTCCCCAGCTTAACTTCCCATGGAAAGTTTCCAGAAAGTTTCCAGAAATTTACCGAAATTTTCCACCCAGAACCCGGGATTTGAATGAGGTGGGGTGGGGGGGTATTGCATAATGTCCTATATAGGGAGAGGTCTATTATAAAACGTTTTAAGGCCTATTATCAGTGCTCAGGTTTGGGGTTCCCCTGCAGCTGCTTTGGATGGAACATGTTCCCCGACCGTTCCGCCCGTCTGCAGCCTCTGGAAGCAGAATAATAAGCCCTAAGGATTCCCTACCATATGACAATGGCGACGATTCTCAGGACGGCCTCGTTCAGGCTCTGGCAGAAGTTCACCAAGGCACTGCCGTTGGGTCCCATCCTCCCCAGCATGATACCTGCAGAGACCCAACGCAGGAGTCTGAAACGCGGCATTTCGTTTGGCGACGGCTATTTCGGCGAACGCCGCGAAAAAAAGCGGTTAGGGTTGGAGGTTCTAACCCATGGTGGCTGAAAAGATGACGATTCCCAGGACGTTCATCCCGTCGCTGGTCCCTTCCCGGGTGCGTATGAGCACGTCGGGGGGCGGGGTCAGGTCAAGGGCGAAGTTCTGGACGTCGGTGCCGTTGTCCTCCTGGATGCCGTAGATGAGCGCCCGCCGCGTGGTCGACTCCGACTGACTCGCCGTGGGCTTTGTCTTGACGATGTGCTCACTGCTCGTGCGATACTGTTGGAGAAACAAAAGACGCGCGCGGCAGTGAGTTCTAAAATAGAATTCGCCAAAAAAACACTCCAAGGTTGTTGGAAACAAATTTAGCGGTGCGATTTGAAAGGTCTCACCTGCTGAAACGTGGCCTGCACCAGGTTAGACGGGAACATGTTGCTGCAAGGCAAAGATGACAGTTACAAATGATGTGCAAGTATGAAAACTGGGCTGTAATTGTTCCGATTTTGGAGTGAATGCGGTGGCAGTCCTCATTGGCTCCGCCTTCCTCCCCCGCCCCCCGATGCCGCCTCGGCCAATCGGCTGCCCCGTCAGTCTCCGTTAGAGCTCTGCGAGAGTTTCTGAGGTTTACTTCTCTCTGACTGACAATATTGATATGAATATTATGCTCAGCACCGCCTTCAGCTTCACTCAACATAATTTTCAACATAACTTTTTTCAACATAACTTGCAGGACTGGATGACACGGTGGTGCGGTGGTGGTTAGCACCGGTGCCTCATAGCAAGAAGGTCGCACGTTCGACTCCTCGACTCTTTCTATGTGGAGTTCGCATGCTCTCCCCGTGTCTGCGTGGGTTCTCTCCGGGTACTCCGGCTTCCTCCCTGTGTCTGCGTGGGTTCTCTCCGGGTACTCCGGCTTCCTCCCACCTCCAAAAGCATGTTGAGGTTAATTGGCTCCTCTAAATTGCCCGTAGGTGTGAGTGGTCGTCTGTCCTTCATGTGGTCCTGCGATGAGCTGGCATCTCGTCCAATGGCGTTCACCCATTGCCAGCTGGGATCGGCTCCAGCACGACCACGACCCGGAATAAGCGGAAGCCAATGAATGAATGAATGATTGAATTTACAGGACTACTTATCACTAGCATCTACGGGCAATGCCTTTACGTTCATGATCTGCTCCCATATAACTCCTCTAAATGTAAATTGCCACTTTATCTAGCCGACTTTTCTACTTACTTTACCTCTACTGTTGTTTTATCAGGCTGTTTATTTGCAATTACTGCCTATTGGATTATTATTTTATGCTCCTCCGAAGAAAATGCCATTTTTGCGGCCTGAACATGCTCGGCGACGTGTGAGACTTTTGCATGCCCGTCTTTCGCGGTGAACAATTGTGAATCATTGATGCTAAATGGCTCCCCGAAAAATTTTTCCACAATTTTCAATTACATGTATCCCAGCGTTAGCATGTGCGACTGTGCGACATCGTTGTGGCTGTTTAAGGGTACTTTTTAGCATCAATTCAGCAGGTCCGCAGGTCATTAACATGCCTGCTTATCGCTCTCCGGGAAGGTGGCCAATGGCAGCGTGGATGTTTTAGAGAACTGCTCTGTCGCAATCCCGCAACGTTTATAATCAACGAAGGTCCAAACAAACCAAATCGGCCGCTCAGACTCGGCTCGGTTCACCCTCACACCGCCGCCGCCAACGACGCTGTGCAGCCATTCCTGAAAAGTAATCTCCCACATAAGCGAGCGAATTACACGTCTGTTTAAATAAAGCAGAGACAATAGAACCCCCGTCATCTGCGAGTCCGCATCCGTGTCAAATATCCAACACGGACTCATTTCCAGCATCGGTGCCACCAAAATGGCGACTGGCGGCCCCGAGAGGACTACGTCTACCGTATGAACACGTAACCTGATCCGGATCTTTCCCACAATTCAATCAGTCGGTTCTTCCTCAGGCCAAACCCCAGACGAAAAAAAAATAGCATCAAAATCCGCTAATAACTTTTCTGAGGAATCTTGGGCAGGAAAACGTGGCCTCACGGTGGGGGTGGGGGGGGCTGTTTGCCCGCCAAGCGCCCCTTTTCCACCGCAGCTGGCGAAAGTTGTGCAACGCAGAAAATCCACCCTCCCACGCACGCCCGACCTCGGTTTCATAGTTGTGGAAAGTGATACTCTGTAAATTTCAAGGATTCTTCAATCTCAGGGGGGAAAAAGAAGCAAAAATAATAACACCAGAGAACCCGGGCGGGTTTGAGGGGGACGTGAAGCCGGGCCCGTTTGTTTGTCTTTGCTGAAACCCTCAACAATCATCCTGCAAACGTCCTCCAGCTTCTCCACCACCTTCCTGAGGCAGCTCAGGTTCTGGTTCAGGTTCTGGTTCTGGTTCTGGTTCTGCCAAAAACGACCAACAGTTCTGCGCACGGCCGCACACGCAGGCGCTGGCGACCTCCAGATCACACGCAATTAATTCGGTTGATTAAACAGCTTAAACCTAAACGTCATTAAGCAAAGAGTGTAATTGGTTTTTCTTTGATCATTTTCTAATTTAGCCTCCAGACGCCCGAGTGATTAAACTGTTTAACTACACACACACGAGAACGGTTTCATGTCTGAGTTATTTTCTTTCTTTCTTTTTTTTTTTTTTTTACATTTGGAACATGCTCAAGTTTGAACAATAATAACTGAAAACAAAGAAAACTGATCGCACCGAAAAAGTGTGTGTGCGTGTGTGTGCGTGTGTGTGTGCACGCGCGAGTGTGTGTGTAACTTTCCAGTCCAAAAATAACTCAAACATGAAATCCTTCTTGTGTGCGCAGCACAAAACGTAACATAAATGATTAATCTTAACAAAAATGACACAAAAAATGTATTGATTCTAATACGGGTCATTTTTGACCCACTTATGCAAGCTCAGTCATACAAAAACTACAATTTCTTAAAATGTATGAAAGATAAATAAAAATTTTAAATGGCATCACATCAAAAACCTGGAATATGAAATGATAACAACTTTTTGTTACGCAGATATGGCAAGAAAACGACCTCACCATTTTAAATTCCACAAAAGAAAAGTGTTCATAAACAATACACACGACAATAAAGGTCGGGGGTAATATGAAATAATACATGACCACTTGCATAATTACATTGTACAATTAATTATTCACGTTAAGGTTCGTAATCAAACTATTATGTTGTCACTTGCATTAATGAATTCAGTTATTAGACAGCTTAAACTTAGGTGTCAGACAAAGAGTGTAATTTGGTTTTCTTTTCTTTTTTTTAAAATAAAATTCAAAATCAATTAATGAATTTTAAAAATTTAAAAAGTAAAATATATATTTACAGTATTAAATAATACATTACCACTTACATAATTATGTTAAATAATTTATTATTCATGTTACAGTTCACAATCAAACTATTATGTCGGCTTTTTTTTGCATGTGTTCTTCACTCGGACACATCATGGGCAGATGGGAAAATAAGTTTGTGAGATGAAAAGTTTTCTTTTCATTTTTCAATGAAGAAGAAGTTGGTGAACGGTAAGAGTGAGTCAATAGTTTAGCTATTTTTCCCAAACGGAGCTCGTATCTGATGTAACTGCTCGTAGTGCGAGTGTGAGTATGAATGCAGTATTGAATGTTATGAATAAGCTCTCGCAAGGTCAAAGAGACGTGTTTCATTCAACCGTAATTACGACAGTTACAATGTCAGAAGCTGTCACGCTTCTAAATGTGCAACTGTTCATTATTGAGGAAGACGACCTTCAACATGCTAACAGACACTACAAGATTTACAGCCACTAACATTTACAGCCGCTAGCAACATTTATAGGCACTAACAATGTACACAGCTGCTAACAAAATTTACTGTCGCTAACAACGTTCACAGCCGCGAACAACGTCCACAGCCGCCAACAACGTTCACAGCCGCTAACAACGTTCACAGCCGCCAACAACGTTCACAGCCGCTAACAAAATTTACTGCCACTAACAACGTTCACAGCCGCTAACAACGTTCACAGCCGCTAACAACGTTCACAGCCGCTAACAACGTTCACAGTCGCTAACAAAATTTACTGCCACTAACAACGTTCACAGCCGCTAACAAAATTTACTGCCACTAACAACGTTCACAGCCGCTAACAAAATTTACTGCCGCTAACAACGTTCACAGCCTCTAACAGGATTAACCGCCTCTAACTGGATTCAAACCCGCTAACAGGATTCACAGCCGCTAACAATGCTGACAGCTGTGAACAAAATTTACTGCCGCTAACAACGTTCACAGCTGCTAACAACCGTCACAGCCTGTAACAGCATTCACAGCTGCTAACAATGTTCACAGCCGCTAACAATGTTTACAGATGCTAACAGGATTCACAGCCGCTAACAACGTTCACAGCCGCAAACAATGTTTACAGCTGGTGGTCCAATTCTGTTTGCCAGAACTGGGCCACAGATGGACCAGAGCAGAGCCGTGTGTCAGCCAGGAACCAGCAAGGCATCACATGTAGATCAGTCGGTGTGGACGGGACCACATCGTTGCCCAGAGGGGCCACATGGACTCACTGGTCACTTTATTAGGTACACCTTTTCAACTTCTTTTTTATGCTAATATCTCATCAGCCAATCACACGGCAGCAACTCAGTGGATAAGTCATGTAGGCGTGGTCAAGAGGATCTGCTGAAGTTCCAACCAGCATCAGGATGGAGAAGAAAGGTGGTTTAAGTGTCTCTGAAGGTGTCATGGTTGTTGGTCTGAGTGTCTCAGCAGCTGCTGATCTACTGGGGTCTCTAGGGTTTACAGAGGATGGTCCCACAGAGAGGAGATACCCAGTGATGCTCAGTTCTCTGAGGTCAGAGGAGAACGGCCAGACTGGTTCCAGCTGATAGAAAGACGACAGTTACTCAATGAACCATCGTTACAGCCGAGGAAGCAGGAGAGCATCTCTGAACCCACAACACCTCCAACCTGGAGGCTGATGGACCACAGCAGCAGCGGGAGAGCTCGGTGAGTGTGTGATTTGGATTGTCTGGACCGTGTTTGCCGTTTTGCATGTGGCCACTTTACAACCACATCCATTTGGCTGCCGCCAGATGGTCAGAAGCGCTGGATCGGCACCGGAAGTGGCCCCAAGCCCACATGCAATTATCCCAGAATTATCCCAAAATTGGTGCTCAATTCATTGCTGAAAGGATGCTAATGGTAAGTAGCATCCCTCCAGCCCCCAAAATCATTTGTCCTTATTCCTCACTCTGATACACTGCAGGAACACAGCAGGAACACATCAGCAGAACAGACCCAAGCAGCATTGCCACTGTTTTGCATCATCGGTCTGGATGAAGAATTTTAATGAAATGAAAACATCGGCAGAAGGAAACAGCTCAGCCTCCAATTCAACAGCTGCAAGAAGCCGCCTGAACCAGAAAGCGAGGAGGTTTTTTTATTCAATTTCGAGGAATCCAGGTTCCACAAACTGAACATGTCTGATTTTAACTGCGATGTTTCTGATTATCAGTGGGGACACGGAAACACGCTGAACTCCTGGATGCAAAAGTGGGGCAAAAACAACCTGGCGAGGTTGTTTGTTTTTTTTTTTTAATATCTGCACAATGAAAAGTTGTTTTCATTTCGTATTCCAGGTATTCATCAAAAACATGTTTTTGATATGATGCAATTGAAATTTTTAATTTACCTTTGATACATTTTAAGAAATTATACTTTTTGTATTCCTACCCCTGAGCTTCCATAAGTGGGTCAAAAATTACGCATATTAGAATCAATGAATCAATGCATTTTTGTGCCATTTTGTTAATAATATTCATTCATGTTTTGTATTGTACACACAAGAATGTGTGAGTTATTGTTTGAGTTATTTGTATTAATGTTTGAGTTATTTCACACACGCACACACACACACACACACACACACACACACACACACACACACACATACACACACACACACACACACACACACACATTGTTTTCAGTTATTATCGCTCGTTAAAAAGTGAAAATAAAAATAACTCAAGCATGTGTTTACAATAAAAAAAAAACACTAAATAAATGATTATTCTTAAAAAAAAATAAAAAAAAGACAAAAAATGGTCCAGAAATACATTTGATGATTCTAATATGGGTCATTTTTGACCCAGTTATGGAAGCCTGTAGGGTCCAATCACTCAGGCATCTTGAACACAATTCAAATCTGAATCTTTTGTGTTCCACAAAACAAAATCTCTGTCCCTGCTGACATGACTGGGCAGTCGAAACTCCAGTTAGGGTTCTCCTCATTTTTCCTGCTTTTAACACATCAACTTTGAGGACAAAATGTTCTCTTGCTCCCACCCACTGACAGGCGCCATGGCAGCCAGATAATCATTGTTATTCACTTCACTTGTCAGTGGTCAGGATCTTCTGGTTGATCGGTTGATACACAGTGTTTAACTGTGATAACTAGCTTAGCCCACGAAAACACGCAAACCCTCCCGCCCCCACAGCTTCACCTCCATCCCACCTGCGCTGCCCTGCCAGTGAACTCTCTCCCTCCCCCGGACCTCTGATGTGGTTTCCCGTTTGACTGCTTGGACTCCACCTGCAGGATAAACTGCTCCCGCGGCTGCATCTGGGCTTCGGTTCTTCAGGCGTGATTCATCGCTCATGAGTCCGGCGTTTCATTTGAAAGGAGAACATTTGTGATGCCATTGATTTGCTTTGACCCCGTTACAGTCAGGGGCCCATCCAGGAGCCTACAGGGAAAAAAGTACCAGTATATCCACTCTTACTTTGAATCAAGGAGGCTTTGGGTCTCTAAAATGGCTTTTTATTTATTTTTTTGGCAGCTCATTTAGCCAGAACTTGTAAACTATGATTTTTCTGTGTCATGAACTTTGGCTTTGTCATGAACGTGAACTTGGCCGAGCTGCGGCTGCACGCTGCCGTGCTCATAATGTGCTCTCCAGCTAATAAATAAATCCCAGATACGAAGGTCACCCGCGGCGGAGCCCTGCTCCAACCCGTCTTATTCTGGGAAAAAAAACAATTCTGAAAAACAAAAAACACAAACGCCGCTTTTCAAAGGAGAGCGCGGGCACGCGCGACCTCGCCGGGATCCCAGAGCAGCTCTCAGCGTGGCCGATCGATGCTCTGCGCTAATCAAACGGGAATGTTTTATGTGGAACAATGACTCTATTCTTCATATGAACGACAAAAATCCACAACAAGTCTTTCAAATGGAAAAGTAAACGACGCTCCACGGTCCAGTAAACCGGACCTGGGATTGGCATGTCCAGATTATACCAGATTAACTACATCGCCGGGCATTTATATGCAAAAGTTTTGACTATCAGATGGAAGATGACCAAGTGTCCTGATGGAAAAATATAGAACAGGAATTAATAGCACCAATATGGCTTTCTTTTTATAGGTGTGTCGGCCCAAAAACTGTGGTTTGTATTATGGTCCAATTTTATCCCATGTGCCTCAAGTCTTTAAGAGCAGCAGAAAATTTCCTAAAGTTTAAGAGTGTACGGTGCAAATAATCTCCAATATGGAATAATAAAAGACTCCAGACCTTCATGAGGGAACCCATTCACCAACAAAAACCCCCAAGACCAAGGTATTATCCCTACTTTTCAAGATCCCGTCTCTGGATTAAACATTGATAGACACTCTCTTTTCTTCTACCCTAAGAGCAAGATCAGCATGTAAAGCCTACAGGGTCGCCTGGGGTGGGCGGGACTAAAGGACCATTCCATCTTAAGCTGGATGCAAAGGGCCACATACTTATGACAAATTAAACTCCTACAAATATTTGCCTCCCGGTGGATCCTGCGGTCCACCTCCTGAACGCCGAATCCTGCCTCTCCGTTACCGAACGGATGCGGCAAATCTGGCTGGCGAGTCCGACTGCAGCCAATAAGATCGCAGCTCAGCGCTGGAAACCAGGTTTCAAGGCCTCGCCGGCCTGGGAGCGTTTTAGACACAAACAGGACACAACCAAATGCAATCTGAATATGGACGAATATGATTTCTGACCTAAAGGACCTTTTGGTGGAGTAAGAACGTGCAAATGTGTGTGTGCTGCTGCCCTGATGGTGGGCGGGTGGAAGGGAGAAGGGGGGGGCGTAAGAGGATTAAACCGAAAATTGTAAATGACAATATGTTTGTTTTGCTATTTGTGAAAAATAAAAAAATAATGACACAAAAAAACACAGTAATCTTTCTAATCTTTCACTGAAAGCCACTTTCAATTCCAATAGTCAACGAGACCACAAAGAAAGAGCAGGAAATCCAACACGAGAGCAGTTTATGTGCGTCCCGGACTCCCGTAGCCGCGGAGACGTGGAAACCACGAGCCGCATCACGCAACGGTGAGACACATTTCACAACACCATTATAACTCCAAAGCAGTCGAACCTAAAGCAGATTAAACAAAAAAAAAAAGAAAAAGAAAACATAAAGTGCTCTGAGAGCGAGGCGGTCAATGTCTGCTTCGTCTCCCCGGCACAGTTCTGCGCCGCCATTTCCAACCGCGTCCCTGACATCCGCCTAAAATGCCCAAAACCTATTGAAAATAAAGGCCTCGCGTCCCGTTTTAAAACAGGCTCCACTGAGCCGCGCCCGGGCCGCGTTCTCTCGTGACTCTGCGAGCACTCACAAAAATGAATTCCAAAAAACCGCCGACGCGAACCGCCGCAAAGTGTGTTTTGCGTGCCGAATGCTCCCAGGGGGTCGGCTTGATGGTCCACTCAGCCTGCCGACGCGACTGCGTGATGACGAAGCTGTGGACAGACACACAGATACAATGGACCACGGGTGGGGTGGAGGTTCTGGTGACGGGGAGCCAGCAGCTCAGCAGCAGAGATCATGTGTGTCTCATTCATCGGTTGAGTCCTCCGAGAACACAGGAGCCCATCCTGGTTTAGGGTTTTGTGGAAATTCCAGTCTGGAAAACTGCACCAATTAACCAGAAGATCATGACCTATGACAGGTGAAGTGAATATTAGTGATTATCTGGTTACCATGGTGCCTGTGAGTGGGCGGGATGCATGAGGCAGCAAGTGAACATTTTGTCCTCAAATGTTGGGAGTGTGAGGATCTGAGCCACTTTGACAAGGACCAAACTGACGTTTAGACGACCGGGTCAGAACATCTCCAGAATTGCAGCTCTTGAGGGGGGTTCCTGGTCTGCAGTGGTCAGGACCTATCAAAAGTGGTCCAACAGGGTCATGGAGGCCAAGGCTCACTGATGCAGGTGGGGAGTGAAGGCTGGCCCGTGTGGT